>OZ025272.1:1007127-1262127 GCA_964019165.1 Mastigias papua
ATTGATTTTGATTGCAGATTGAAAAGTGATGAAAATGAGCGATTTTTGGCCAAAAAGTAAGGCTATAACCTTGGTATTTTGCCGAAAAATGACCAAAATTGAAATTGATTGATTTTGATTGCAGATTGAAAAGTGATGAAAATGAGCGATTTTTGGCCAAAAAGTAAGGCTATAACCTTGGTATTTTGCCGAAAAATGACCAAAATTGAAATTGATTGATTTTGATTGCAGATTGAAAAGTGATGAAAATGAGCGATTTTTGGCCAAAAAGTAAGGCTATAACCTTGGTATTTTGCCGAAAAATGACCAAAATTGAAATTGATTGATTTTGATTGCAGATTGAAAAGTGATGAAAATGAGCGATTTTTGGCCAAAAAGTAAGGCTATAACCTTGGTATTTTGCCGAAAAATGACCAAAATTGAAATTGATTGATTTTGATTGCAGATTGAAAAGTGATGAAAATGAGCGATTTTTGGCCAAAAAGTAAGGCTATAACCTTGGTATTTTGCCGAAAAATGACCAAAATTGAAATTGATTGATTTTGATTGCAGATTGAAAAGTGATGAAAATGAGCGATTTTTGGCCAAAAAGTAAGGCTATAACCTTGGTATTTTGCCGAAAAATGACCAAAATTGAAATTGATTGATTTTGATTGCAGATTGAAAAGTGATGAAAATGAGCGATTTTTGGCCAAAAAGTAAGGCTATAACCTTGGTATTTTGCCGAAAAATGACCAAAATTGAAATTGATTGATTTTGATTGCAGATTGAAAAGTGATGAAAATGAGCGATTTTTGGCCAAAAAGTAAGGCTATAACCTTGGTATTTTGCCGAAAAATGACCAAAATTGAAATTGATTGATTTTGATTGCAGATTGAAAAGTGATGAAAATGAGCGATTTTTGGCCAAAAAGTAAGGCTATAACCTTGGTATTTTGCCGAAAAATGACCAAAATTGAAATTGATTGATTTTGATTGCAGATTGAAAAGTGATGAAAATGAGCGATTTTTGGCCAAAAAGTAAGGCTATAACCTTGGTATTTTGCCGAAAAATGACCAAAATTGAAATTGATTGATTTTGATTGCAGATTGAAAAGTGATGAAAATGAGCGATTTTTGGCCAAAAAGTAAGGCTATAACCTTGGTATTTTGCCGAAAAATGACCAAAATTGAAATTGATTGATTTTGATTGCAGATTGAAAAGTGATGAAAATGAGCGATTTTTGGCCAAAAAGTAAGGCTATAACCTTGGTATTTTGCCGAAAAATGACCAAAATTGAAATTGATTGATTTTGATTGCAGATTGAAAAGTGATGAAAATGAGCGATTTTTGGCCAAAAAGTAAGGCTATAACCTTGGTATTTTGCCGAAAAATGACCAAAATTGAAATTGATTGATTTTGATTGCAGATTGAAAAGTGATGAAAATGAGCGATTTTTGGCCAAAAAGTAAGGCTATAACCTTGGTATTTTGCCGAAAAATGACCAAAATTGAAATTGATTGATTTTGATTGCAGATTGAAAAGTGATGAAAATGAGCGATTTTTGGCCAAAAAGTAAGGCTATAACCTTGGTATTTTGCCGAAAAATGACCAAAATTGAAATTGATTGATTTTGATTGCAGATTGAAAAGTGATGAAAATGAGCGATTTTTGGCCAAAAAGTAAGGCTATAACCTTGGTATTTTGCCGAAAACTGACCAAAATTGAAATTGATTGATGTTGATTGCAGATTGAAAAGTGATGAAACTGAGCGATTTTTGGCCAAAAAGTAAGGCTATAACCTTGGTATTTTGCCGAAAAATGACCAAAATTGAAATTGATTGATTTTGATTGCAGATTGAAAAGTGATGAAAATGAGCGATTTTTGGCCAAAAAGTAAGGCTATAACCTTGGTATTTTGCCGAAAAATGACCAAAATTGAAATTGATTGATTTTGATTGCAGATTGAAAAGTGATGAAAATGAGCGATTTTTGGCCAAAAAGTAAGGCTATAACCTTGGTATTTTGCCGAAAAATGACCAAAATTGAAATTGATTGATTTTGATTGCAGATTGAAAAGTGATGAAAATGAGCGATTTTTGGCCAAAAAGTAAGGCTATAACCTTGGTATTTTGCCGAAAAATGACCAAAATTGAAATTGATTGATTTTGATTGCAGATTGAAAAGTGATGAAAATGAGCGATTTTTGGCCAAAAAGTAAGGCTATAACCTTGGTATTTTGCCGAAAAATGACCAAAATTGAAATTGATTGATTTTGATTGCAGATTGAAAAGTGATGAAAATGAGCGATTTTTGGCCAAAAAGTAAGGCTATAACCTTGGTATTTTGCCGAAAAATGACCAAAATTGAAATTGATTGATTTTGATTGCAGATTGAAAAGTGATGAAAATGAGCGATTTTTGGCCAAAAAGTAAGGCTATAACCTTGGTATTTTGCCGAAAAATGACCAAAATTGAAATTGATTGATTTTGATTGCAGATTGAAAAGTGATGAAAATGAGCGATTTTTGGCCAAAAAGTAAGGCTATAACCTTGGTATTTTGCCGAAAAATGACCAAAATTGAAATTGATTGATTTTGATTGCAGATTGAAAAGTGATGAAAATGAGCGATTTTTGGCCAAAAAGTAAGGCTATAACCTTGGTATTTTGCCGAAAAATGACCAAAATTGAAATTGATTGATTTTGATTGCAGATTGAAAAGTGATGAAAATGAGCGATTTTTGGCCAAAAAGTAAGGCTATAACCTTGGTATTTTGCCGAAAAATGACCAAAATTGAAATTGATTGATTTTGATTGCAGATTGAAAAGTGATGAAAATGAGCGATTTTTGGCCAAAAAGTAAGGCTATAACCTTGGTATTTTGCCGAAAAATGACCAAAATTGAAATTGATTGATTTTGATTGCAGATTGAAAAGTGATGAAAATGAGCGATTTTTGGCCAAAAAGTAAGGCTATAACCTTGGTATTTTGCCGAAAAATGACCAAAATTGAAATTGATTGATTTTGATTGCAGATTGAAAAGTGATGAAAATGAGCGATTTTTGGCCAAAAAGTAAGGCTATAACCTTGGTATTTTGCCGAAAAATGACCAAAATTGAAATTGATTGATTTTGATTGCAGATTGAAAAGTGATGAAAATGAGCGATTTTTGGCCAAAAAGTAAGGCTATAACCTTGGTATTTTGCCGAAAAATGACCAAAATTGAAATTGATTGATTTTGATTGCAGATTGAAAAGTGATGAAAATGAGCGATTTTTGGCCAAAAAGTAAGGCTATAACCTTGGTATTTTGCCGAAAAATGACCAAAATTGAAATTGATTGATTTTGATTGCAGATTGAAAAGTGATGAAAATGAGCGATTTTTGGCCAAAAAGTAAGGCTATAACCTTGGTATTTTGCCGAAAAATGACCAAAATTGAAATTGATTGATTTTGATTGCAGATTGAAAAGTGATGAAAATGAGCGATTTTTGGCCAAAAAGTAAGGCTATAACCTTGGTATTTTGCCGAAAAATGACCAAAATTGAAATTGATTGATTTTGATTGCAGATTGAAAAGTGATGAAAATGAGCGATTTTTGGCCAAAAAGTAAGGCTATAACCTTGGTATTTTGCCGAAAAATGACCAAAATTGAAATTGATTGATTTTGATTGCAGATTGAAAAGTGATGAAAATGAGCGATTTTTGGCCAAAAAGTAAGGCTATAACCTTGGTATTTTGCCGAAAAATGACCAAAATTGAAATTGATTGATTTTGATTGCAGATTGAAAAGTGATGAAAATGAGCGATTTTTGGCCAAAAAGTAAGGCTATAACCTTGGTATTTTGCCGAAAAATGACCAAAATTGAAATTGATTGATTTTGATTGCAGATTGAAAAGTGATGAAAATGAGCGATTTTTGGCCAAAAAGTAAGGCTATAACCTTGGTATTTTGCCGAAAAATGACCAAAATTGAAATTGATTGATTTTGATTGCAGATTGAAAAGTGATGAAAATGAGCGATTTTTGGCCAAAAAGTAAGGCTATAACCTTGGTATTTTGCCGAAAAATGACCAAAATTGACATTGATTGATTTTGATTGCAGATTGAAAAGTGATGAAAATGAGCGATTTGTGGCCAAAAAGTAAGGCTATAACCTTGGTATTTTGCCGAAAAATGACCAAAATTGAAATTGATTGATTTTGATTGCAGATTGAAAAGTGATGAAAATGAGCGATTTTTGGCCAAAAAGTAAGGCTATAACCTTGGTATTTTGCCGAAAAATGACCAAAATTGAAATTGATTGATTTTGATTGCAGATTGAAAAGTGATGAAAATGAGCGATTTTTGGCCAAAAAGTAAGGCTATAACCTTGGTATTTTGCCGAAAACTGACCAAAATTGAAATTGATTGATGTTGATTGCAGATTGAAAAGTGATGAAACTGAGCGATTTTTGGCCAAAAAGTAAGGCTATAACCTTGGTATTTTGCCGAAAAATGACCAAAATTGAAATTGATTGATTTTGATTGCAGATTGAAAAGTGATGAAAATGAGCGATTTTTGGCCAAAAAGTAAGGCTATAACCTTGGTATTTTGCCGAAAAATGACCAAAATTGAAATTGATTGATTTTGATTTCAGATTGAAAAGTGATGAAAATGAGCGATTTTTGGCCAAAAAGTAAGGCTATAACCTTGGTATTTTGCCGAAAAATGACCAAAATTGAAATTGATTGATTTTGATTGCAGATTGAAAAGTGATGAAAATGAGCGATTTTTGGCCAAAAAGTAAGGCTATAACCTTGGTATTTTGCCGAAAAATGACCAAAATTGAAATTGATTGATTTTGATTGCAGATTGAAAAGTGATGAAACTGAGCGATTTTTGGCCAAAAAGTAAGGCTATAACCTTGGTATTTTGCCGAAAAATGACCAAAATTGAAATTGATTGATTTTGATTGCAGATTGAAAAGTGATGAAAATGAGCGATTTTTGGCCAAAAAGTAAGGCTATAACCTTGGTATTTTGCCGAAAAATGACCAAAATTGAAATTGATTGATTTTGATTGCAGATTGAAAAGTGATGAAAATGAGCGATTTTTGGCCAAAAAGTAAGGCTATAACCTTGGTATTTTGCCGAAAAATGACCAAAATTGAAATTGATTGATTTTGATTGCAGATTGAAAAGTGATGAAAATGAGCGATTTTTGGCCAAAAAGTAAGGCTATAACCTTGGTATTTTGCCGAAAAATGACCAAAATTGAAATTGATTGATTTTGATTGCAGATTGAAAAGTGATGAAAATGAGCGATTTTTGGCCAAAAAGTAAGGCTATAACCTTGGTATTTTGCCGAAAAATGACCAAAATTGAAATTGATTGATTTTGATTGCAGATTGAAAAGTGATGAAATGAACGATGTTTGGCCAAAAAGTAAGGCTATAACCTTGGTATTTTGCCGAAAAATGACCAAAATTGAAATTGATTGATTTTGATTGCAGATTGAAAAGTGATGAAAATGAGCGATTTTTGGCCAAAAAGTAAGGCTATAACCTTGGTATTTTGCCGAAAAATGACCAAAATTGAAATTGATTGATTTTGATTGCAGATTGAAAAGTGATGAAAATAGTAGATTAACGCATACAGGCCGTGTCAGCCCAGTTCCCTTCTCTATTTCCCGCCCTTATCCTAGTTCCAATCCCCTTTCTGTCTTCCTTGATTCCATGCCGCATGCTTCTTCCTTGTTGGTCGCAAGAAAGTTTTTTAGATCTAGTGTGATCGGAGTATTTACTGGATGGTAAAGGAGAATAAAGTGGTAAATATACTGTACTGCAAGTGTCTGTGATGATGCGGCATAAATATCTGTGATGTTGTCAGCGATGTGGCTCATGTATAGCCTATGTTTCATTGCCTATCGGTCAGTCATTGTATACCTTTTGCGTCACTTGGGACATTTAAATTCCTGTAGGAACAGCGCTTCACCCGTCCGTCGATCGAAATTAGATGATTCACAACCCACTCAATGAATTTGACACTCATCGCGGCTATCCAGTACCGACTGCACATGTTCACTTCTCAAGATTTATCTTAATCACTCGCACTATTAGGCCCAACGTTCTGTACGGCCTAATTCGCAGACCTGCATTGCTCGCAAGATCCAACTTCGTAGCTGGTGCCACTGTTCCTGCCAACTCACCGAGAGTAAATACCCACATACCCAAGACCAACTGCATGCTGTTAGCTCAGCCATGGCTGGTATTCCATCATTGACTGCAAAGTTTCCTGCATCGCGCTTAGTACACATCAAAATTTTACGGGTGAGTAAATCTACCTAAAATTTACCCCTTTACTTTTATCCAGATATGGCACGTCACGTTATCACTATTAGCACAAATGAACAACCCACTGTATGATGATATATTTGCAAACACCTAGCAGCGTTGTATACATCTATGACATGAGTTTTGAGGTCCAGTTAGCTATCAGAGGTAGCAGTCCACTCTCCCATTGCATTCTACATAGTTATCGTTCGATTATTCCTACCTGACGCTCCTGTTGCTTGGCCGAGAAGAGTTTGTACTTACCAGCTACATTAGCCTGTTGATATCATTGTCCTGATATACTACCTTGCAGCTACCTTTTACTCGTTCTTTATATACCAGATATAGTTAATATCTATATAGTATTTATCCTCAACCATCATTTTCTAGGGCTTCACCCTTTACTATGCAAGTACATGTATATGTTTGCCTGCTGCGCGATATCACTCAATTCGTTAGTTCGATGCTTCTTTAGTTTATTTGCTAGCATTGTTCTTAGCTACTAGTTTGTAGGACTTGTCCCCCTCACTATGCACGTAGAGATCTGCTTGCTGCGCGAATTCACGTCATTCTTTAGGTCCATACTTCTTTCGTTTATCAGCTCATATTGTTTTCAGCAATCACTTTCTAGGAATTTACCCCTCAATATGCACGTATAGATTTGCTTGCTGCGCGATATCACTTATTGGTCGGCTCTATGCTTATTTAGTTTATGAGCTAGTATTGGTTTCAGCAATCAGTGTCCTGGATTTACCCCTCAATATAATATATGCACAGAGAGATTTGCTGCGCGAGGTCGCTTAATTCGTTAGGAATTTACCCCTGCACAGAGAGAGTTGCTTGCTGCCCGAGGTCGCTTAATTCGTTAGTGCTTATTTTTTTCTTTTTCAGCTATCAGTTTCAAGGATTTTACCCCTCAGCATGCACATACAGATTTGCTTGCTGCGCGATGTTGCTTAATTCGTTTGTACCTATCTTTTCCAGCTATCGGTTTGAAGGATTTTACCCCTCTACTTGCATACAGAGCCTGCCTGCTGCGCGATGTCGCGTACTTCCTTATTTCGGTGTTTCTTTAGTTTAATAGCGAGTATTGTTTTTCAGCAATCAGTTTCAAGAATTTTACCCATCAACATGCACATATCGATTTGCTTGCTGCGCGATGTCGCTTTATTCGCTAGTTCTATGCCTCTTTGGTTTATTCACTAGTATTGTTGTTTTTTTTTTTAGCAATCAGTTTCAAAGGATTTACCCCACAATATGCACATAGAGAATTGCGTGCTGCACCATGTCGCTTAATTCGTTCGTTTTATACTTCTTTTGTTTCAGCAATCAGTTTCAAGAATTTACCCCCACAATCTGCACATAGAGACTTGCTTGCTGCGCGATGTCGCTTTATTCGTTAGGAATTTACCCCTGCACAGAGAGAGTTGCTTGCTGCCCGAGGTCGCTTAATTCGTTAGTGCTTATTTTTTTTTCAGCTATCAGTTTCAAGGATTTTACCCCTCAGCATGCACATACAGATTTGCTTGCTGCGCGATGTCGCTTAATTCGTTTGTACTTATCTTTTCCAGCTATCGGTTTGAAGGATTTTACCCCTCTACTTGCATACAGAGCCTGCCTGCTGCGCGATGTCGCGTACTTCCTTAGTTCGGTGTTTCTTTAGTTTATTAGCGAGTATTGTTTTCCAGCAATCAGTTTCAAGAATTTTACCCATCAACATGCACATATCGATTTGCTTGCTGCGCGATGTCGCTTTATTCGCTAGTTCTATGCCTCTTTGGTTTATTCACTAGTATTGTTGTTTTTTTTTTTTTTTTAGCAATCAGTTTCAAAGGATTTACCCCACAATATGCACATAGAGAATTGCGTGCTGCACCATGTCGCTTAATTCGTTCGTTTTATACTTCTTTTGTTTCAGCAATCAGTTTCAAGAATTTACCCCCACAATCTGCACATAGAGGTTTGCTTGCTGCGCGATGTCGCTTTATTTTTAGTCCTATGCCTCTTTAGTTTATACTACCACATAATTGTGGTCGCATTTTGCTTACATCGTGCCCCCCTCCCTTCCCAGAGGCTTCCCAATCATCCGCATTTACAGCCATTCCACACATTGTATTCGTTGTGCGTTTGTTGTTATCTCCTTTATTTCTAACTTTCCGCCCCCCCCCTTCCAGCGTGTTCCGTTATTCGCATGAGCTATCTTAACCTAGCCCTAGTTTCCTGGGTCCCAGCATTTCTCTAGAGACTGTCTCATGCACTCCCTATTTCCCGTCCCCACCGCTTGCGCACTAGCTGGGCTGCGCCGATATTGCGTTCACTCTTAGACCTTAGCTTAGCATTCTCAGTTTATACTTGTTGTTGTTGCTTTGTAATACAACTCGCCTTTACGCCTCTAAGGTATCCTTCGCAGGTCTCAGCTGGTAGTATTTTAGGTCATATAGTAGTCATTTACTGGTTATCTTGCAGTTGTAAGACTCTGTTTCAACTCACTTGTTCCTTGGGCTTTTGCACTAATCACTCACTATAACACGTAATCTTTTGTTTATCTCTTAATTGCATGAACGCAAACAAATGGAATTTCGCCTGGTGAGTCATTGGCCTGACTGGCTTCAATCACACATGCTTGTCATTCGATAGATCTGCATCACGTCAGCAAGTTCCGAATCCGTTGTGAATATTGTGGATCAGAAAACAGTTCCGGTCTAATGCCTGGCAAAACAGGATCCCAGATTGCCTAACCAAGTTCTATGTGCTACTACCTGAAGTCGGGTATCCCGAACTGTTAAGTCCTCACGTCTGTTCCCACCATTATCACAGGAGCAATAAGAGTCAGCTAGACTGCCTCCCATCCCGATATAATGTTCCTTAGTTACATCAGTGTTCATCAGGACTGCTTTACAAGGCAACATTCAATACCTGTCAGTTAATCTGGTTCACAATAACTTCGGACCTGAGTGACAGTACGTCGGTCACGTTGTTCTCGCAAATATCTTCCATTACAGCTGCAAATTTCGCCTACCCACTCACGAAAGCTGCTTCCAAATAGCTGTCATCACTAAAGATGTGCAGCTCGCTGCAGACGTTTGCCTTTACTCAAACCACTGCAATTCTACTCTGGACGATCAGAACGGGTTTAGTAGCAGACCTCAGCAACTATTGTGAGCCTATCAAATTAAGACATCCACGGGACAACATCAGTGATCAGAGGATCTACATTACTAACTTTGCGGGGACAGGACGGTTGCACACATATATCTGGCAGACTTGAAACGCTTGGAGAAAGCTCTTGAAAGTAGTACGCAAGGTGGCAGAAGCAGACTTTACATTAAACATTCTTGTCCTTAGCAAGTGACGGTAATTCTATATTTTTAGTTCTAGTCTTAATGCCTGTTGTATTATGGTAGTCCTATAGTCGGTAGCAACCCCCCCCCCCCACCCTCCCGGATTACGCAGGCTTATACCTAGTCCGATCGCAGCTTGGGGCGTATCTTGGCGTATCTTGGCGGTTAGGCCACCACATTTGGTGGCAGTATGCTACAACTTAGGCACTAATGTACTTAGTATATATTCGTTCGTCCTAATATCATGTTTAGCTAGAAATACCATGTGCCCAGGTAGCACTTGGAGGAAAAAATTACCCTCTCTCGTGGCTCCTGGGTGCCGTAGTAGTGCTACCCTGGGTGGTCAGTGGGAGGGTAATGACCCTCTCACACCAGCAGGGAAATACGTATACTATTAATACAGCAGAAACAAAAAGTGTTTCAGTAGGTATGTTTAAGAGTTCTCATGGTGCCCTAGGCAACCCATGGGGGAAAATATCATCCCCCATGTGGACCTGGGACCAAGTGTACAGCAAGTGCTGAAGTGTATTAGTAGTGAATATAATATTACTCATCGTAGCACCCAGGGCAACCTGCAGGGGAGAAAGTCACCCCCTGTGTGTACCTGGGGAAATCTAGTGCGTTTAACATGAGTATGTATCATTCATTCACTATTACGTAACAGTTGAGCCAGATACGACCCCAATAGCTGCCAAGTTCGTCCATTTCTTAGTTGTTACCACTCTATGCTGTTTGTCGCGCGCACCTAGGCCGCAGATGAGTTAATCGACGTTTACGGAGTAAATGAGCGATTTTTGGCCAAAAAGTAAGGCTATAACCTTGGTATTTTGCCGAAAAATGACCAAAATTGAAATTGATTGATTTTGATTGCAGATTGAAAAGTGATGAAAATGAGCGATTTTTGGCCAAAAAGTAAGGCTATAACCTTGGTATTTTGCCGAAAAATGACCAAAATTGAAATTGATTGATTTTGATTGCAGATTGAAAAGTGATGAAAATGAGCGATTTTTGGCCAAAAAGTAAGGCTATAACCTTGGTATTTTGCCGAAAAATGACCAAAATTGAAATTGATTGATTTTGATTGCAGATTGAAAAGTGATGAAAATGAGCGATTTTTGGCCAAAAAGTAAGGCTATAACCTTGGTATTTTGCCGAAAAATGACCAAAATTGAAATTGATTGATTTTGATTGCAGATTGAAAAGTGATGAAAATGAGCGATTTTTGGCCAAAAAGTAAGGCTATAACCTTGGTATTTTGCCGAAAAATGACCAAAATTGAAATTGATTGATTTTGATTGCAGATTGAAAAGTGATGAAAATGAGCGATTTTTGGCCAAAAAGTAAGGCTATAACCTTGGTATTTTGCCGAAAAATGACCAAAATTGAAATTGATTGATTTTGATTGCAGATTGAAAAGTGATGAAAATGAGCGATTTTTGGCCAAAAAGTAAGGCTATAACCTTGGTATTTTGCCGAAAAATGACCAAAATTGAAATTGATTGATTTTGATTGCAGATTGAAAAGTGATGAAAATGAGCGATGTTTGGCCAAAAAGTAAGGCTATAACCTTGGTATTTTGCCGAAAAATGACCAAAATTGAAATTGATTGATTTTGATTGCAGATTGAAAAGTGATGAAAATGAGCGATTTTTGGCCAAAAAGTAAGGCTATAACCTTGGTATTTTGCCGAAAAATGACCAAAATTGAAATTGATTGATTTTGATTGCAGATTGAAAAGTGATGAAAATGAGCGATTTTTGGCCAAAAAGTAAGGCTATAACCTTGGTATTTTGCCGATAAATGACCAAAATTGAAATTGATTGATTTTGATTGCAGATTGAAAAGTGATGAAAATGAGCGATTTTTGGCCAAAAAGTAAGGCTATAACCTTGGTATTTTGCCGAAAAATGACCAAAATTGAAATTGATTGATTTTGATTGCAGATTGAAAAGTGATGAAAATGAGCGATTTTTGGCCAAAAGGTAAGGCTATAACCTTGGTATTTTGCCGAAAAATGACCAAAATTGAAATTGATTGATTTTGATTGCAGATTGAAAAGTGATGAAAATGAGCGATGTTTGGCCAAAAAGTAAGGCTATAACCTTGGTATTTTGCCGAAAAATGACCAAAATTGAAATTGATTGATTTTGATTGCAGATTGAAAAGTGATGAAATGAACGATGTTTGGCCAAAAAGTAAGGCTATAACCTTGGTATTTTGCCGAAAAATGACCAAAATTGAAATTGATTGATTTTGATTGCAGATTGAAAAGTGATGAAAATGAGCGATTTTTGGCCAAAAAGTAAGGCTATAACCTTGGTATTTTGCCGAAAAATGACCAAAATTGAAATTGATTGATTTTGATTGCAGATTGAAAAGTGATGAAAATGAGCGATTTTTGGCCAAAAAGTAAGGCTATAACCTTGGTATTTTGCCGAAAAATGACCAAAATTGAAATTGATTGATTTTGATTGCAGATTGAAAAGTGATGAAAATGAGCGATTTTTGGCCAAAAGGTAAGGCTATAACCTTGGTATTTTGCCGAAAAATGACCAAAATTGAAATTGATTGATTTTGATTGCAGATTGAAAAGTGATGAAAATGAGCGATTTTTGGCCAAAAAGTAAGGCTATAACCTTGGTATTTTGCCGAAAAATGACCAAAATTGAAATTGATTGATTTTGATTGCAGATTGAAAAGTGATGAAAATGAGCGATTTTTGGCCAAAAAGTAAGGCTATAACCTTGGTATTTTGCCGAAAAATGACCAAAATTGAAATTGATTGATTTTGATTGCAGATTGAAAAGTGATGAAAATGAGCGATGTTTGGCCAAAAAGTAAGGCTATAACCTTGGTATTTTGCCGAAAAATGACCAAAATTGAAATTGATTGATTTTGATTGCAGATTGAAAAGTGATGAAAATGAGCGATTTTTGGCCAAAAAGTAAGGCTATAACCTTGGTATTTTGCCGAAAAATGACCAAAATTGAAATTGATTGATTTTGATTGCAGATTGAAAAGTGATGAAAATGAGCGATTTTTGGCCAAAAAGTAAGGCTATAACCTTACTATTTTGCCGATAAATGACCAAAATTGAAATTGATTGATTTTGATTGCAGATTGAAAAGTGATGAAAATGAGCGATTTTTGGCCAAAAAGTAAGGCTATAACCTTGGTATTTTGCCGAAAAATGACCAAAATTGAAATTGATTGATTTTGATTGCAGATTGAAAAGTGATGAAAATGAGCGATTTTTGGCCAAAAGGTAAGGCTATAACCTTGGTATTTTGCCGAAAAATGACCAAAATTGAAATTGATTGATTTTGATTGCAGATTGAAAAGTGATGAAAATGAGCGATGTTTGGCCAAAAAGTAAGGCTATAACCTTGGTATTTTGCCGAAAAATGACCAAAATTGAAATTGATTGATTTTGATTGCAGATTGAAAAGTGATGAAATGAACGATGTTTGGCCAAAAAGTAAGGCTATAACCTTGGTATTTTGCCGAAAAATGACCAAAATTGAAATTGATTGATTTTGATTGCAGATTGAAAAGTGATGAAAATGAGCGATTTTTGGCCAAAAAGTAAGGCTATAACCTTGGTATTTTGCCGAAAAATGACCAAAATTGAAATTGATTGATTTTGATTGCAGATTGAAAAGTGATGAAAATGAGCGATTTTTGGCCAAAAAGTAAGGCTATAACCTTGGTATTTTGCCGAAAAATGACCAAAATTGAAATTGATTGATTTTGATTGCAGATTGAAAAGTGATGAAAATGAGCGATTTTTGGCCAAAAGGTAAGGCTATAACCTTGGTATTTTGCCGAAAAATGACCAAAATTGAAATTGATTGATTTTGATTGCAGATTGAAAAGTGATGAAAATGAGCGATTTTTGGCCAAAAAGTAAGGCTATAACCTTGGTATTTTGCCGAAAAATGACCAAAATTGAAATTGATTGATTTTGATTGCAGATTGAAAAGTGATGAAAATGAGCGATTTTTGGCCAAAAAGTAAGGCTATAACCTTGGTATTTTGCCGAAAAATGACCAAACTTGAAATTGATTGATTTTGATTGCAGATTGAAAAGTGATGAAAATGAGCGATTTTTGGCCAAAAAGTAAGGCTATAACCTTGGTATTTTGCCGAAAAATGACCAAAATTGAAATTGATTGATTTTGATTGCAGATTGAAAAGTGATGAATATCACTCCGTTTCATCAGTGTTCAATCTGTAATCAAAATCAATCAATGTCAATGTTGGTCATTTGTCAGTAAAATACCAAGGCTATAGCCTTACTTTTTGGCCAAAAACAGCTTATTGTCATCACGTGTCGATCTGCAATCAAAATCAATCAATGTCAATTTGGCATAAAATTAATATATTGGTATAAGCAGAATGCAACTGAAAAATAGGAACAAAGGTATATGTCTATGTGATAAGATGGCACTGAAACTATACAGTGCAAGTGTTACCCTGATTTACACGATATGGGAGTGAAATTCATCCGATATAAGCTGAAACAGTAGTGTCAATCTGTTGACATAGTGATAGTAAGGAACGGAGCATGAAATAAATACGGTATCGTGTAAACACGTGAGTCTGATTTGAGTTCATACCGCATCAATACTGAGGTTGCTCTCTACCTTCTGTGATTGCTTCATAATCGATGCGTTGCGGTATGAAATCGTATCACAGGCGCGGAAGTCGAATTTTTTTAAGGCTAGGGTCGAATCAACAAAAAACAGACACACTAAGCACTTTCTAGAGGAGAATATACATGGAAATCATGTTGTTTAGTTTTAGAAACAAAAGAAATCGCGTGGGAAGCTTCAGGATTTCGCTAATTTCATGTGTAAAAAAGGTTATAAGGCGGTCTGCTTTACAAAACTACAAGAAGTTTCAAAATTCTCCAAGAAAGAGGGCACTTGTACTTGTTTGAAGAAAAGGGCAGGGGTTCACACTCTTAGGACCCACCGCACAGATGCGCGCCAGTATTAGACTCACGTGTATACACGATAACGTATCGCTTTCATACAGCGCTCCATTACCAGATCCATCATTCTCACCGTGTTAACAGGCGGCCAATACGGTATGAAAACATTGTGGAAAATCAGACTTACCATGGCCTCCGCCCACGTAGTTAGGAACAATCCAGAACTTTCGTAGGAACATTTATTCAATTATACGTAATCCACCGTCATTATACTACAGCAATACTGGTAAGTTTGCAAAAGAGAACTCTTTCGAACATTCGGCACATGGTATTAGGCCCTACAAATCACTATTTTTAGGCTACCTCGTTTTCATATTGTACTCAATTTAGTAATGACGTAATACTAGTAGATTCCAGCCCGAAATATGACTGTTTCCATAATCTAGAACTTTCGCTTAAACTTAATATAAATAGAGATGATTTATTCACAAGCAATAGTAGATTTCAACAATCGGGAAAAGAATACAACGGAACATATACTCAGAGAGTTTCTTTAGTGTCACTGGGAGTTCTTGGGAACAGGGCAGTTTGAGAATTCCCCACAACATATCGATTTCATACGACTCTGATATTGGGCGCGCAGGGTCTTCATGCAAAAATAGGAATGGGAAAGGAAAGATAACTATGCTTCTTACCAGCAGAGCAAGTTCATCGAATTTTCCTATGGAAGGTATTGTGTCCAATCATGGATGACAGACATGCCATAGTAAGAATCAGACAAGGATCTGACGCCTGTTGTATATCGAAAAACTATCAAATTGATCAATATAACCATGATTATTCAAAATGCCATCACGTCTCTAAAAATCTTTAACACTAATAACAGTATTTGTAAGATTCTTAAAGCTGTACTTTCACATCTGTAGACTGGTAACGAAGTCTATTTCTAACGGTGTATGTACTATTGTTAAAGCGAACATTATTCAGTGGGCATACAGAGTTGAACAGAGAAATATGCGTCCAAAATTCCTAACTGGGAAGTGTAGTTGGATCGCAGTACGTACAGCTTGGCGGTTACACGTCCCAAATAATTTGTATCAAGGAAGGAGTGCACGTAACAAGTTAGACTTCGCACGCAAGTGCTCTGAAAGAAACTATAAAATCGACACATGATAGCTGAACGACAGAAAATTACATGCGGTAAGTTGCATGCCTTAAGTGCACGCAGTGCACGCGGGATAATTTCTTTTCATGTGTGAGATCTCGTTAAGTTGTACCATCCGCTGCAGACTGGCAATAAGGCTGTTCTTTCTGTTACTTCTGTTGGTCTCGTCATCGATTTGATATGATTTTGTATCGGGATCAGGTGTTTATAAAATATCGTACTCATTTCATAGCTCATTCATAAGCGTGCCATATTCATCATCATGATCATCATCATGATCATCATCATGATCATCATCATGATCATCATCATGATCATCATCATATCATGGTCATCATGATCATCATATCATCATGATGATGATCATCATGATCATCATCGACATCATTCTCGTCAATCTGATATCGTGTAAACGGGGTCAAGGCTGTATAAAAACTCTACCTGGGTCGCAGAAATAAGTAGAATCTATCTATAACTGATTTTCTCCAGCCTGTTTACATCTAATCTCAACAGTCTTACCACATAGGGTGTGATCTAAAATTCGCTATATTAGCAGCACTGTACTGCACAGGTTCTTTCAATGCTTCTGAGAGTGGAGTTTGTTGTTTGGCTGTCCGGCCAGGGATTTGACTACCATCTCCCTTTAACTGAGCAATACACTTCCAATTGTCCAAATAGTTTGCTGCAAAGTTTTTAAAACTGTATCAGTAGGTCGTCATTATATGTTAATAGTTTTCGCTGTTGCTAACAAATATAAAAAATTCAAAATGATGGTGGCTGTAAGGCTTCTGCTATAGCAAAGTTATAGCGGGCTGAGTGGGAGCTTCTAGTCGACCAGTCGGGCTTCTGCAGCCGACCTTCGGGTCAAAAACTCAACTTCTTCCACCAGTAGTGTGCAATTGTCACACGGGAAGATGGCAATGATCAGAAGATGTACAACGTGCAAAGATTCGCAACAGCAGGGCCAGAAAATTCTTCGATTGCAGTTATACTGTAATATACTGCAATAGTCGCCTGAGAAAGCTACTTTTTAAATAAATAATATAGGAAAGCTGGTCCTGGCTTCTCGACGAAAGTTTTATCAAAGATACATTATTGAACTGGACGTGAAACACAAATAAACATGAACTCTGATTTGTGCTGACACTCAGATTGCGGGATACTATTGATTTAATATGCCGCTGTTTTCTGGCTTTATACATTGTCTAGTTGTGCTGTTATGCTTTGAGAACAAGCTGTACTTCTGTGACTCCGATTTTAATTCGTTTGTATGCTAACCTTAAAAGTTTTGAAAGTACATTTCAAGATGTGGCCAAGAAGATGGAACAAGTAAATTATCAGGAATTTATTGTCCAATATGAATTTAGCAATATTACTTAATGCAGCCTATAACATCAAACTTGTTGTTGTTAAAATGGTCTTCACCTCTTAGATTCAGTAGGAGAGCCACGACGAAAAGCATTGCCAGGATGGTGGTTGGAAAGCCACGACAATATGATGAAAATTCCAATAACCATTCTGGCTATGTTTTTCGTCGTGGCTCTCCTACTGAAGATCAAGTAGTGAATTGGAAGATGACAAATACCAAACCAAAAGAAAAATTTCACACTAACTCATACTATAATAATATCTACAAACTTGTGTAATTCATGGCAAAAGAAATTGGTGCAGAAAGAAGGTCTAGCTGTAAATTCTGACTCAACTGACAAAGGTCTGTTTTCTATTGAATAAACAGTTACAGGTAGTATAGGCAGTCTCTGAGCATATGCTGCAATCATAGCAAAAGTAAATAGACGAGCAGAATACAAATAAGGGAAAAGAGTTAGGCTTTACTATAAAGTCGTATCTCAGTTTTGAATATAGAAATTGATAAAGTGGTATATAGATTCTTGTTGAGGTACTCCTCTGGTTGAACATCCAAGTGATCAATGTTCCACAAATTTTGAACAAACTATGAATTTAATTTAGTTTTCGACCAGAGGGGTATCTTAAAGGCCAGGGGGTAGTCATGATATTTTGCACCCCCAGGTATCGTCCTTGTAGTATTGTACAGTAGCTTGTCAAGTGGTAGCTTGTTAATGTATTTTCTCATGTGTATAGAACAGAAAAATAAAATACCTTTCCATAGTCGAATACAACCATCATCACCAGATGAAGCTAAGATTGCACCAGTTATATTCCATTCAACACGCCAGACCTGAAGACGATTGGTAAGGTTCTAGACACCGTTTCACGATAATACTCAAGAACTTTGCATTGACTAGTAACCAGGGTTTTTGAAGCACGTCAGTTCTTTTGAAGTTGCATATGGAAATGCGCAAAAATTTAAACGCATTTACAGAACGTTTGCAAAAATAAAACAGTTGTAGTGATTAGAAATAGGCCGGAAGTGGCGTAATCCTGTACACCAACGAACTTCACACTGAGGAATATAGTGACATTTCAAATCTGAATGATGGAAATTTAACATGATTGAAAACAGCAAATAATCTAACAAAACAGTGGAAAGTACTCAAATATAAAAAATGTAGCTAATTGGTATGATGAACAAGAACCTAGATCGAATAGTACATGCAACTAACTACCTGTGTGTCATGATCTTTAAAAACAGCTGCCACACTTCCTTCCATTTTTGCCGGCATACCACTACCACTTAAGTCGCGCCTTAAAACAATAATGACAATAAAATTCCTACTTTTTGCGATGTAAAGATTCCATTTCTTAAAATTACAAGCATGAATTCTGAAATAACATTCTTTTTACGGCAGCTTAGCCTCTGCGTAGTTGCCCTCTTTTGTTTGTAGTTCTTTGTTTTCGGCATGTTGCTGCTTTTATGCCTCGAAATTGATAAATCATCAGCTTTACGCGCTTTGCAAGCAGTTTCGGGATAAGATACAGTATAGTTCCAATTCAAGCATTAGTAATTGCACTGAGGTTGGACATTTAGTATTGCGGTTGGACATTTATTTGCATATCGTAACCATCGAGTACTGGAACAAAATGTACAAAATGTAACTTTTGTTCTGTTATTGCGTTGCATAGGAATATTTCGTAGGCCTTGAGCTTCATTCTATATTGTTTAGTTTATTCTACATTGCTTCGTTCTATATTGCATAGTGCTTAGTTTTCGTTTTTTGCATGTTTTTCGTTAAGTCAATTTGCTTCGTATTTTTGTTTGTTGTAGTTTACGTGTATCAAATTCAATGTTTTCAATGTGTTCTTTTTCATCAAATACTGGGTGGATTTTCTTGGAAATATCTTCGATACTCAGTAAAATTGCCCCTAATACCTGTGTGGATGGTCTTACACAGTAATTTCATGGTTTGGTTATCATATCAGGCAGCTACAATTCTAATGCAGCTCCTATCAACTGATGCTGGTAGATTCTCAAAACTAGTTTTGGACAATAGGTAAAGTTCTATTGAAGCTACTGTGTGGCAAGTCTTATTTCATAGGTCTAGATGAACAAAGTCAAAAATGCTATTTGATTTTGCAAAGGTACCAAAGGGAAAATATTAATAAGTGTTCGCTCAGCTTTAACACAAATCCTAAACGCAGACCTTTTTCAAGGTGTTACCGCAGTCCATTTAGTGAAAATCCAAAAATTCTTAAAATAGATTTTACTGCTTGCAAAGGCTTTACTGCTATATGGTGACATGAGAGAATGTGTAAAATGACGTCGTAGAGCAATTGTACAATAGCATGTTCCACTGATTCCAAGCGGCTCTATGGCTGCACAGTGTTTTCAAAGAAGTAAAGTTGAATTTCACTGATTGATAACAATAAGGTACTTACGAAGATGGTCTAATGATAAGTATTTGGACATCTTTTCCAGCGATAGCGAGCAAGTGATGGGGTCTAGAGGTAGAAAGGTACATTGTTCAATAATAAAGACTCTACAGATCCGCGGGAATAAATCAATATTTGAAATACTGCAATGATTTAACTATCAAAATTTTGAGAAAAGGCAAACAAATGCCCGAAAAGTTCACACCAATAACGTCACTCTAGATGACCTATAACGGGAAACCAATGGTATGACTGAAAGAGAGGTTAGTCAGCTGCACACACATCCTTTCAGCAAAGCAAACAGAGTGTCAACTGGCAAATGGAACCTGGCACAAGTAAGAATATCTAATTGGCGGAAGCTATGCAGAAAGTCATGCAAGAAAATCGGTTTCGCTTCCCAAAACAGTTGATTGAGCTCAGTATTAATGAACGTATCTTAGGTACAACAGTTTGCGATTTTAAACGATAAAATACGATAAATGATGAGATAAAATAAATGGTGAAATGCGATACCTCCCAACGTTTGGAGCAAATGCGACATCATGTACAGGGTCGGTTGAAGATATTCCTTGGATTCGGTGCCATTTCCTATAAAAAAGACACCTGAGTCAAGGTCCATCGCACAAAATAGAGAAGATACAAAAAGCAACGACTAAAAATAACTAAAAAGCAAAGAATTTAATCCGATTCATATAGATCTAGATGGAAAGATTGAATTAAATTTGAATTAAATCTGAATTAAATTCCTAATTTACTTCTTCAGATGTTAAATAAAATTTTCTAAACAAGATTTTAACAGCTCTGAGTTGAAATTTTCCAGTAAGGCAGTAAAGTACATTACAACTATGCAAGCATGCTCACTAATTCAAACACATTCAGCTTGTTCTAAGAGGCAGTTTTTATGGCCACTAATGAAACTTTCTTGACTTAATTATGCAGCAAGGGTGCTTGAACATCCGCAACACTACATTGCTACACAGGCAAGCAGGCTCACAGAAATATAACTCAGGAAAAATAGATGAAGACAGGAAAAATATACGAGTTAAATCAAAGAGATGATGGATATGGTTGTGTGAAAATCGAGATTTTAAATTTGTATGAACTATCGACATTCCTAGGTCTCAAAAATCCAGTGTGCTGAACTTAACTTTTCAATAATCAAGCCCTATATTCATACAAATCAATTGATTTACCAAAATCAAAAATGAATTGGTAAAAGACATCAAAGAAGATTCAAGCAGATGAAGAAAGTTGAAAATTGATAATAAAGGTTAATCCGAAGACTAGCTTCCAAAGGAAATTAACTTCAAACCTATTGACTCCTTCACTGTATTCATTTAGTTGATAAATTTGGGTTTTTGGTTCCGTAGGCATACTTGTATCATCACTGCCAACCGCAAGCATAGGCGAATGTAGCCTAGGATTAAATATAACACTGGCATACAAAGTTTTTTAAACAACAAACATTTATTATTTTCTGCAGACAACATGAAACAAAGACAGCATAATGAAATCCATCGATACAATTCCCCATTCAAATTCTAAATCGAAATCCAGTTCGACACTAAATACATGCATACTTCACAGAACCTGAACATTTTATTCCTCTTCTTACTGTTGTCTTATCTGGGTTATTGACGTCATTGGAAATTTCAAGAATGTCAAGGAAACTAATTCAGAGCCACTTCCACCAAAGTATATAAACATATATATAATATATATATAATATATATATATATATATATATATATATATATATATATATATATATATATATATATATATATATATATATATATATATATATATATATATATATATATATATATATATATATATATATATATATATATATATATATATATATATATATATATATATATATATATATATATATATATATATATATATATATATATATATATATATTACTTTATATAGACATAAAGTTTGATGACAACTTTCTGTTAATTTCTAACACACTAACGGGTTCAGGTATGTCAAAATCAAAACTTAATTTAGTTCCAGTGTTCAGAGAAGAAGGCATTACATGCTAAATGAACTGATAGCTTTCGAATGCCTGATGATAACAAACAGTCTACCTCGAAGGGTTCCAAGACAGACAACTGCAACTCAACTTGGTATTTATCTCATCCTAAACAAAAAAGAATCAAGAAAGAAGATAAAACCATGAACAGGAAATCGAGAGTATAACGAATTTTGGTGAATTAATCAATTTTCTAGCCCAGTTCAAAAGTGTTTTACCAGCAGACATACTGCAAAGGTCAATACATCTGTTACCAGTAACTACGTCCTACAAACAATGTGTCAGAAAAACTTCTTCAGAACTGCATACGGTAAACGAAAAAGTTTACGCAAGAAACCAAGAGTTTTCAACAGGAAGACAAGCTCTCTGCTTAGTGCATACACCTGCATTATAAATATATCATTGTTTACAAACACAAACTACAATAATTAGAATTAATACTTAAAAAATATTCAACACGAGAGGAGGATATAGAAGTCAGGAATATCATTATCGAATCGAAGAAACAAACCTTCAAGGACCAGTGACTCAAATTCATAAAATCTGGAGCTTCATATAAACGAACGATGCCGTCTTTTGAACAAGTGGCCTAAAAAGTCACCGTGAAATTAAACAATGAGCCTGGTCGTAAGTAAACGAAGGTGTGGCGTGAAAATACTCATAATTTCTTGTACGTAGATTGGAAAATTTCACTCAATTGCACCTGATCGAAGTCAAAACTCAATCAAAGATTTAAATATTTTGCTTGATTAGGTAAGAGCAGCAAAGAATAAGACTGGCCAATAATAACAGGCATATCAATATTCCATTCCTAGTTTATATTTCAATTCTCCAAAAAGAGGCTGACCTCTATCGATAGCTCTTGGCACCCTCGGGTCTTTGTTTCCAATGTCACTGTCAAAGCTCTGAAAAGCTGCAATACCCCCCGGAACTTCCTTAATCTAGAGTTTCCGGCAAATTTCTCATCTCGATTCACTGCGGCTGGCTTTAAGGTAGCAGTCTACCTTGATCATAGTGAATTATGAAAAAATTATTCAAATGTCGTTTTTTTACGATATCAGTATGAAATTTATTGAAGAATTTAGTATTGAATGGATTTTTTGGGTATCTATTTTAGTTTTTTGGAAAATCCGTTTTATTTAGGCAATAGTCTGATGTTTGTATCATAGCAACCAATATGATTTTGGTTGCTAGGGACATTATACACCCATATGGCATGCTTCAGCCCCCTAAATATAATCATACCAAATCGCAAATCATTGAGCATATCCCACAATGCATTTCCATCCACATCCCAGTTCAAAGTGTTTCAATATGGCAGAGGAAAATTTTATGCAGTGCCCTTCTGATGACGAAGGAAAGTTGTCAGATAAGGGAATCCCCGAGAAGAGAGTTTATTATCGCAAATTTCGATCGATAAAACGTAAGAAAAGGAAAGGATTTGCAGGAATTAGAAAAAATGTTTATCCTCAAAGTACTGATGGAACGGAGAACTTAGGCCAAGGCTGTTTTGAAGGTAGTCAAAGAATACCAACACCGTCATCAGCTGCGGTAATAGATGGAGAATATGATCAAGAGGAAGGAAGTGCTTCAATGTCAAAACTACTGAATTCATCATTTAATTCAGACGATGCAGGCACCATCACACGATCAATTTCTGCTGGAAAAGGAATGAGAGATTGTAGTTGCAGCAGCAGCAGTTCTGATGGTGATGGTTTCTTTATTATTGATAGACAACTAATGGTGAGCGCTGTCAACATTGCTGCTATTTGTCGAACATGTAGAGATCCTACATCTCGATTAAGTCTGATATTTAGCAATAGTAAAGGCCTGGCTGAGACATATTACCTTATATGCAGTTCCTGTTGTACACAAACACCACTTGAGACAAGTCAAAAGCTAACTGGCTCAGAGAGGCTAGACAAAAGAGGCGGAGAAGCATCATATGAAGTAAATTGTAGGTCGGTTGTTGCATCATTGGAATTTGGTCTTGCAGGGTTAGAGAGATTTTGTGGAATTCTCAACCTGCCAAAGCCCTTGTCTAAAGCAGCCTACAATAAACAGTTAGTTCGTCTTGAGAAAGCATCAACTACTGTTTGTGAGAAAATAATGAATGAAGCAGCCAATAGACTTATGCTCATCACAGAAAGAGAAAACAAGGACATGATTGAGATTGATGATGATGGGCATAAAGTTGCAAAAGTTGCTGTTACAGTAGATGGAACCTGGCAAAAGAGAGGCTATAGCTCTAAAAATGGCATAGTATTTGTGTTGTCTGTGTGCACAGGAGAAGTCTTAGACTTTGAAGTTCTTTCATTGGTTTGTCACCAATGTCAAGCTCATGAAAATCTAGATCACCTAAGTGATGAGTACAAACAATGGAAAGACAAGCACCAGTATGTTTGCCCCATCAACCACAAAGGATCTAGTGGAGAAATGGAGACAAAAGGAGCAATAAGGCTCTTCATGCGTTCAATAAAACAAAGGAGCTTGAAATATACAACTATGGTAGGTGATGGTGATACAGGGTGTTTTGGGTCTGTTCGTGAGGCCTTAAAGAGAGAGTTTGGTGATGCATATGAAATTGAAAAGGAGGAATGTATAGGACACATCCAAAAGAGATTAGGGAAGAACCTAAGAGATTTGAAAGCACATTATAAAGGAAAGAAGCTTGATGATGGGAAAGGTTTAGGGAGCATAGGCAGGCTTACAGATAAGGTGATTGATAAGATGCAGAATCACTATGGCTCAGCAATTCGGGGCAACAAAGGAAAATTGGACCAGATGCATGATGCAATACAAGCCATTCTGAAACATATGGTAAAGGAGGAGGGAAAATCTTTAGAAGAGCAACATGATTTATGCCCAAAGGACAATCTTACATGGTGCAAATTCTGGCAAGATGCAAAAAACAAAACAGCAACATATTCTGTAGAACATAGGCTTCCATCAGTTTTCTTCAACCTTTTGAAGCCAATCTTTGATAGGCTCTCTGATGTTACTTTGTTACAGAGATGTTTGAAAGGGATAACACAGAACCAGAATGAGTCGTTGCATGGAATGGTATGGAGAAGGTGTCCTAAAACTTGTTTTAGTGGCAAAAGGAAAGTTAAAATTGCTGCATGTTTATCAGTTGGCAATTTCAATATTGGTGCATCAGCTATTGCAGATGTTATGAAAGCACTTAAAATTAACTGTGGTCAACAGACTTCAAGATACTTAAGAAAGATGGATAATATTAGACTGAAGGATGCTGCAATAAAGGTCTCAAACAAATATAGAAATCGCAGGAAGCAATTAAGAGCCATAAAGAAGAGAAGACTAGATTTTAAGGAAAAGAGCTATTTATCTGGTGCTTTTGGTTTATGTGCACAACCAGAGAATATATCTAATAGAAGAAAAGAAATTGCTCCAAAAGCTAAAAAGGGACAGAATCAAGGAAGGAGGAAAGTTGATGAAAAGCCAAGTGATACACCAAGTATTGGGCATGCACATGGCAGCCAATTAGAGCCTACAATCAACTTTGTGATGCCTCTAGAAGTCATTAAAAACTTTAAGGAATAGGAATGGTATGTTATATAAACAGCCAAGCCTGGAAAAGTTCAAACAATCATGAAAATTCTATTGTTTTTTCCAGGTCAAACTTTAAGCTCATTTTTCTCAAATATCAATTACGGCTAATTGTGAGGCTTGTGAAAAGGATATCTTTCATTGTGTATGAGATATAGATGTAAAATTTTCAGGTAATATATATCTTGTTATGCTCTATGCAATGAACACACATATTTTTGATAGAGGGAACATTTTATGAAAAATGTAAGAAAAAGCCATTTTTCAGGATAAATTCAGAAGTGAGTACAATATCATGAAACTGTGTGCTCATTGCATGGACCATACTACTTCTAACTTGTACCCAAGGAATTGTCTCCATAGGCTTTGGTGTTTAAGAGATATCACTTTCACAAGACGATGAATTGCCACTATTGTTTTGTTGTTTCTATGACAACGCTTTGACCACACCCTATCAAACATACATTTTTACACTTCACATGACAACATGAAAGTTAGCCGAGAGTTTCAAGGTTGTAGCTCAGGCACTTTTTTAGTTAATGGGAGTTTTTCATTTTTGCCTTATCAAGGTAGACTGCTACCTTAATACAATGGAAACCACAGGACAATATAAATAAATATTAACTGTAGCCACCGAAATCCAAGCGAAAGAAAAACACAGGCCTGTTTAGCTCACAAGCTAGGCAAAGCAAAGTATGCACTCGAAATGTCCTGTCAATCAAAATCTAACTGCCTACAGAAAGAGAGAACATAGAAAACTTTGGGATGACCTTATTTTTGAACCTAATGTTATAATGATAATGTGATACAAGTCATTTGAATATCACTTGTAGCAGTTCATCGGATGCTTAGCACCTTAGTATTCAAAATCACATCCGTTGCTGCACACGTAAATTGCTAGACAATTACACCAGTGTTCAACTTCTCGTAAACGATAAGAATGTTTAACATTGGAGTTTTGAACTTGCGAAGGCTGACACGTTCATATAAAAATAAAATTTCTATTTTCACGGAAGCCCATAATTATCTTTGACTAAACTTTTATACATTTCCTGCGTCAAATATTATATTCCATTGTTATGGTTTTGCAGTGCCTTTTAGGCCACATAAACCTGTATTGCTGTATAAAATGCATTCCTATTTTGATCGCAGACACGTAAGCATCAAAGCCTAAAATAAAGTCTTTTAAAAGCTTTAACACTGAAAGCAGGATAACACTAGGAAAGGTTCAACTAACGGTCAACAAAAGTTTCTTATAAAAATGAGCTTAGCAGTTAGCTAGATATTCCACTCGACAAGGTGGATAGTGTCCAATAGAGAGCACATATAATCTATATTTTAAATTCTTGGTACCATGCAATAGAGTGACTAATTCCTTTTTTAGCCCTCTTTATCTCTCGGGTGTTGACACCAGGCACCCATTTGCTGTTGGGTCAACCACTAGCGAGCATTCAAAGTATGGACCGAACCCTGCCTAAAGCCATTCATTAATCTTTCGCACATCAGATGATCACTTTGACCACCCACCCGACTATTCGACCATCAGATAATGCACATATTTTTTTATAAGAAACTTAGTGAG
Organism: Mastigias papua; assembly: GCA_964019165.1. NCBI lineage: Eukaryota > Metazoa > Cnidaria > Scyphozoa > Rhizostomeae > Mastigiidae > Mastigias > Mastigias papua. Next base: position 1,033,850 of record OZ025272.1, read on the forward strand.
AGGGTCAGGGCTGACAGTTTCTTAAATTTTCGTGCATTTGAGGTCTAAAGTTTCTCAATGACGTTTTACTTCAAAGTGGGGGGCGACAAAAGCTAATGATCCTGAATTATTAATGATTTGAGTAAAAGCTAAATTTTGTAAATAAATCGCATTACTTGAATTTTGTGCCTTTAGGGGAAGGAGTCAAATGGAAAAGAAGTACAATATTGTGGAAATTAAATTTCTTACATATACAACTGGCCATTTTCTCAGCGTAAGAGCAATATAGCTTTTCAGTTTCTTAAAATTATGGTTTCTTACCAAAAATACCTGAATAGCACAAACGATAAAATGTAATGATGCAGAGATTAGGCAAATTATGAGAATCACGAATGATTTAAATATATCACAGAAAGAAACTGGGAATTGAAAATTATGTTATGGACTTCTTACTACAATCAATCCTAAATGTTTTGGTGCAAATTTCACGTCTGTGACGGAGGCTCTACTGTCAACCAATGCAGCCCTTCGTACCTACGATAAAAGCATATCAAAAATCAGAAATCCAAGAACAGCTTTATATCAAACAACAATCCCTACATAGTCAGTCCACGGAGCCAAACCAAAGAGTGGAGTTAGAAGCCATAGATGACTTCACTTTCATTGAAGACTCCGAGCCGGGATATCTTTTGGCACAGTCACTATTGGGCTATTGGTCGAATGGACCGCTTCCTGGCCCAAAAAACAAAATTTAAGGGTCGTAGCCTAATAGCTTGGCATTGTTTTTGAAAACGTCTACTAACTTCCTCAAAAAAGAGTCCCAAGTCAGTCTGTTAGTAGGCTGATGAAAACAGTAAAGGCCTATTTGATAGCTTCTTTTTGGGAATAGAGACCAAACTTGGCTGCAAATAGAACGGAGCTGCTATATGGGCTTGGTCCACTAGTCACATCTCCTAAAACAACTTCCTCTTCTGAGCAGTCTTTAAAACTACTATCAAACAAACTCAACCTAGTACAAAAGTTCATTATCAAAGAAACAACTCCACAAAAGAAACAGCAAAATATCAAATAGAAATAAAACTGCATAGCTCATTTTAGGATTAAAGACACATAGACATGGGGATCTGGCATAATGAAGAATAAAAATTCTATTGAACTATAGAGTTTTTATTCTTCAAAATTTTGAATACGACAATTTTCTATCTCAAACTCATCAAAGGAGCTTTGCAATCACATTCCAGTGCAAAAATCAGTAGATGCTCCACTATATTACGTTATGTCCCATGCAATTAGTTACTGTCTCATACAACTAGCTAATGTTCCATGCAATTATTTGGTGCCCAATTCAGGTATATACTACCCTCATGCAAGTATTCTGGGCTCTGAACAATGGCAAGTCTACTCTCGGAGCAAGCTAAATACCAAGCAAGAAGATATGTCACTAGAAGGACATGACATTCCAGTTGCACATGATCAAAGGGAGTCTCATGTGCAACTTGAATACCAAATAAATGGGGGGGGGGTAGGGGCTGGGAATAATTGGAAAGGTTGGAAAATGTCCTACAAGCTAATAGTTGAGGGTTTGGAACAAATGGGGTGGTGGGAAATATAACACTTGGGTATAACAAAGAACAACTTAGGAAGATTGACTGGTCATATATTGTCAATAACAAGCAATGTAAAGGAAATTATAATGACAGTGTAAGTGACTATTAAATAAAATTCTAGTAAGTCTCTAGAAGCATATGAAAATATTCCTTGGGAACAATATAATTTCACAGAAAACCTTCAAAATTAATAAATGGGGGGGGGGTTGGAATAAGTGTGGGGGTTGGAAAAAATTTCAAAAATTAACAACCAGGGGGATACTATTCAGTACTCAAGAGTAACTAAAGGTAACAAACAACGGTACATACCCAGTGACTACGACTTGATGCATATGGCCCTGAATCTCCAACTACAACATAAAAACTAACAAATAGAAAAGGTAATATTTTAAGCATGGGCAGCAAGGGACAAAATTTAAAAAAGAAATTCATTGAAATTGTCAATTTGATTTGCCTAAACATGATCAAACACAAAAGTGCATGAGCCATTTTTCATCACATACTGCACTATTGGGTATGGATTGGGTATGGATAAAGCAAAAGGTTTAATGTTGATCTCTCATATAAGCTTTCCTACTGACTTAATACCAAGAGCTGTCACTAATTTAGGAACTAAAAGACTATTAAAAGAATAACAATATATACTTGCTATAGAGATCATTAGCAAAGGCAACATGGAAGGAGCTAGCAGCAACCTTATGTTAAAATGAGGAGAGTGTTTGAAGGTGACTTAGCTCCTTTTCAATGTGCTTACACTAGTCTAGTGAGTTCCTAATTTGGTAGTAAGAACAAATCTGATTATACAGCTCTCAGTGTAACTGATATTGAGTCAGTTTAACACTTGTACAATATTATATGCATTTGAATTTTAACAGTTGAATGAAGCATTGGATGTGGTCAATGTCAACATGAATAGCTTGAAGTACAGTCATCATCATTCTTAACTTTTTCAGCAGTACGTTACCTTTGACCAATAGATTATTAAAATTCAAAGTTTGTGTGAACTGAAGATTCAAGTGCTATCAAAAAGCAGGACAACAAGAGAGAGTCAAGCTGTGCTGCAAAATGTGGAGTTTGCAACAAAAGCTTGAAGTCAAGCAATTCTGGTATTTGATGCAATTAAAATGTACTATTGCAGAACTATGGCATCATATTCTCAATGGTAGTAGAAATAATTGTTGAAAAGTAGTGATCTATCAATGCAAAAAAAACAAATATGCCTGATAATCCTTAACAAAGCTGCAATCTACTTTCATAAACAATTTAAGCTCCTTGGCTAATATCTACTGTGTATCATGAAAATAAAACCATACTTGCAGGATATGTTATGGGTCATTTATCAACTTTGCAAGAACACATCACAGAGATTCAAGGTCAATACATGCTCAAAAATGTACAAAAATTCATATCATTTCCAAGAATGATAAAAGTAAAATATATTCGCTTCAATAATACAAAGTACAGGAATATGAAAATTCAGAATTTTTAAAAATGAAAATGAAAACCTTGCTCTTCCCATATCAGAGCTGTCCTGTCAAATGAACATGTTGCAAGAACTTGGCCAAATTCTGGGTGTGCCCATGTCACTTTCCAAACAGAGCCTGAATGGGTCTGAGAAAACACCACATCCAAGTAAAACTCTTAATGTAAGAGCTGGTGGTCAGTAAAGGAGCTTAAATAAACTACTAGCAAGACATGAAAATCTAACATCACATGTGACTAAACAAAAAATTTGACTATTTGGATGATTCTTAGGAATATGTCCTGAATGCAAATGGTACTATTATGAGCATCAATCAAGGGTTCAATCAGCTGCTAGCAGCATGCTGTAGCCTATGTTAAACTTTCACTGAAAATGCTGGGTGGTCTTAATGTACAATATTGAGGCCTTGAGAATCATTCTGTTGGCGACAATATCCAATTTTGAGCTACCAAATAAAATGAGACTGCACAGAGATGTAGAATTCCTACCATTTATGTCTAAGGTAGGTGTTTCTCAACGCTGACCAAAGAGTTCCGTGCGAAATTAGTCAAACTGAAGACAGTGCAGCAGGAAGTGCTCGTTACTCAATATTTCTAGAGAAGTTTCTAATCACTTCTGAGTTGTTCAAGTTATGTTATAGCTGACCATTGTTTCAAATCAACCTGTGTCACATAATAACATGCTATGAACCATACTTAATTACCTTCCAGTCTGCAGTACAAGTCCAGTTCCCATCATCATCTTGGTCCCAAACCTAACGAATTAATGCTGCAGTGTGAAACAATTAAATCTCAAAAAAGTAAGTTAAAAAAGTAAAGTAATCATGTGAAGTGGATACAAATCTTATCAACCTCTACCTCATGTCATAAACATTACAAGAGAGTAAATAAGCCGATCTCATTACACCGAAACCCTCCCCCGAAAGCAGAGTTCAATGAAAACAAAGTACGGTTGTACCATACCTTGACACTTTGATCTGACGAGCAAGTTGCCATTCTTCTACCGTAAAAATCAAATGAGACATCGTGTATAAGGTCTTTATGCTCTGAAGGAATGACTTTCGCGGTGTACATTATAAGTTCTCAATCTAACTTGCCAATTCACTGACAAAAATTTGATGTGGTAGGCATATAGAGATAGGATAGGCCCAATTCTATTAAATTCAGATGATACCAGAAGTATAAGAGGCTAGATCGAAATGGCAACCCCACCGACGTAACCATTAATTTCAATTTGCTTGCAGCAATTTAGAGACCCTGGAGTCAATTACAAAGAAGAAGGGACATCACCTTTGATGAAGAAAAAATTTCCAAGTGTAATCTATGCTATGAAAAGCTCTGAATACGCCCTGCGGGAATTTGTTGTGAAGTCTAATCTGATCTTAGACATTTTCTTTGGGGGATTAGGGCCTAAAGTTCGCCGAAAATGGGCATGGTCCCTATGGTTGAAGAATACTTCATAAATTTTCATATACAACCGACTTGGTCGGCAAATTGTGTGAATCTAAAAAAGTAGCAAATATGTCTGCTATCTGCTTCTCCACAACTGCTAGTTCTTCTACGAAAGCCCCTTGAAACAAATAAATGGCAAATTTTGAATATTTTGCCGACAGAATCAATAGAATGTACTGTAACTCCTCGCATCCCACAGTAGGGTTGGGCCTGATACTATGGGATCTTATACAATGATAAAGTCAAGAGTGATGATCAAACGGTAGGCAGTGAGTGACATCCCAAAGCTATGAAATGCTGCACCCTGAACATCAGGGTTGCCGGGTTGCTCCTGATATCATAGGTATACAAGGCTACAGTAAAGAGTGATGGCCAAACGGTAAAAACATACTCAAGATTTCCTCAACTATAAAACTTTGATCACACTTTCAGAGAACAGGCTGGCTTTCCAAGAGCACACGCTGGTTTTCTAAGACCACAGAGTGCAACCAAGATCACAACAAACTAGACAGTGAATGACATGCCATAGTTATGAGATGCTGTACTCTAAACTACATAATTTGACATCAGGAGAAGCTTACAGAGAAGTAATATATTTGACGGAGTATGAAGGAAGTCAAAACAATGCATAATTGAAGAGATGTACCTTTTTTAAAGTTTTAATGAGTTCATTTACTAGTAAATAAAATACTAGACACTATCGATAGCCTTTGCAATGGTTAGGACAAAAGCAATTAGCTATGTGAAAAAGAGTTTCCTAGTTCAATATCTACAAGACAATTTCCATTAATATCTCTGTAAATTAGCTGTTTGATGTTGTAAACTAGCGTACAACAAAATTGTGCAATTGTCTAAATCACTTCCGGCAATTAATGGAATGGCATAAGATACACTATCAGTTCTTGTCATGTTGAACTAAACCATTTCTGTCCAAAAAATATAACTAAACGCACTGATCATTACTGTCTGGCTTCTTGCTGCATGATAGATGAAAAGTAAATATTCCTAATGATTCTTTTATACTAAATCCTTACGTAGGGACAATCTTCCCATGGGAGACATTTCCCTTGGGGCCTTCTGCTAAAGGAAGTTCTCTTTCGACAAGATTTCTTTTAGGGACTTATTTTAAGATAACAGGATGAACTGGACTGAGGGAGTATGGATATCAAGTAGACAGTCACATTAGAGGTGAATCTTTACAGAGAAGGATTGTACCCTAAGAGAATAACTATTCAACGATGAGATATTTGACTTGGCTTATCAAATGTGAATGGGTTGATTGCGACCAGCCAAGAGCAAGAGAATAGATAAATTGTACGATGAAATTTGGTCAAACTTGCTAATTCAGGCTAAATTCCCTGCTGTATTTTCTTCTGCTTTCTGTGTCCTAGACACTGTGGGAATAAAGTCCCCCACGCCCCCCAGACACCATTCATCTGGATGTTTATGCAGTTGTAAGCTGTGCATCAGTCATTGAAAGCAACTTTAACCATCATTTTCTTGTCATCATCACCTTCATTTCTATCTTCACTAAGCAATATCTATCTAAGGCAACTTCATATTTTCTTTGGATTTGGCCTATTTATATATCTTTCTTGATTGAGCATTTATATATCTTTCTTGATTGAGCATTTTCATATTATTAGCCATAATTTGAAAAAGAGAAAGATAAATGCGAAATAACCCCCTGTCCTAAGAAGCTCTAGGAAAAATTTTAATTGTAGGCTTTTTCGGTAAGCTTAACTCTATACCCTTGGGGGTTATTCAGTTTCCAAGAAGTCATGAGGTTAATCCTGACAGTAGAATTGCATTTTTCAGTATGTCGGCAAAGCCGCTTTTCAATCTTTCACATGTGCAATCTGTTGGGAGTCACAATGCAAATGAACATGGGTCAAAGGAGGCTACCGATTTTCCTTGAAGTAATAATAGGTCTTAGAAAATTATTGTGTAAGGTCACATTTTTCTCCAGCTTTCTATGTGCAGTCATTAGTGAATCGTCTTTGAAAGGAGAGCAAATGCTAAATGCCAGTTCCCTGAAAGCAGATACACGGAAACCGTAACTGGAAAAAAACGGAAATTTTGTACCTTATAGTTTGTCAACGCAATAGTAAGACCAGTGACTATTATTAAGCACATTATCTAACAGGATTGCTAGTTCAGTGGTTTTCCCATCAAACTTACCTGATGCTTTTCCATTGTGAGGGCTTTGCAGTTGGAAAACCAGTCAATGGATGCATTGTAGCTTAAAATAAATGGCCTTGCAGTGCATGTTTTGTGCTTTACACATGCCAATTTGAAATTATATGGGTTTTTGGGCTGGTCTTCAAAAAATACTTGGGGGGGGGGAATTGGCAAAAAGTCTGGCAACAATGCGAAGTCTAATCTCAGCTGACCATCCATGCTTTTCTTGACTCACCTAATGAGCTACTTCTTGATAAGCGTGCGTGTGTGTAATTTTATATATATGTATATATATACATATATATATATATATACATATATAGAGAATTCAAAAATATACTTTCTCCTGTTGTAAGCGTTTCGATATATTATTTTCATATATTTATATATAAATATATATATATATATATACACACAGCTGCAGATACATATATACATATACATATACGTATCTACAAGGTTAACTAGTCTAAATCAAACAACATTACATAAATAAGATTGCATTTTCTATAAAGTACACACATCAAATTTCAAACCAATAAGCGCTATGGCTTGACTTTTGATTTATAGACGACAATCCTCAAAATAGTCCCCTGGGGGGCTTACTCATTTTTAATATTCTTGGATGGGGACCTATTCGAGGGTAGGACTCACGTTTGTCTATGAAGCTATCAAGAAACTCGGTCCAGCCTCTTTTCACACCACCAGGCAACAAGAGGCGATCTTGTGATTGCATTAAAACTGAATTCTCCTCATGGTCTTAACAAATAGAGCCCTAACTACTGAGGGCGGGGGGGGGGGTGTCACATCATTCAATATTTTAAAAAAATGTTAAGATTCAACTCTCAGAACTACAGCGTATTTATCCTGAATTTATCACATTGGAAAGCCAAAGAGCTTTTCTCGCAGCTAAATATAAATCAAACAGCTATTGACAGTTCTTTCAGCCGAGTTGATCTGAAGTTGCATATAAATTGTGTTCAGAAATTTTTGGCAATAAATGTTTGACACCTTCCAATATTTGAAATAGTAATACGGCCCTGTCAAAATAGTACAATATTTTCGCTCGAAATTATGGAATATACTCCCACTATTCAAACGGGTTGGAAGTTGACTCATATACCTATTAGTAACCTTAATGAGGCTTTTCCAGTTCATCAATATTGCTGTTATTCCTTCGATATAATGTTGCTTAGTTTTCCTCCACAAGGGGGTCTCTCTCGATTAGTCTATCTATCTAGAGAGCTCCTCCACAATGCAATCTATTCTACATACAGTCTTGCAGTGTTATTTTCGTTCAGTCTTTTATTTTATAATATAGTAAAGTGACTTGTATATAACATAAACTGATAAATTGTGAAAATGACAAGTGAAAATGTAGACAAAACAAATCTCGATAGCTTTACGAAATAAGTATCAAGTAGACACGTCTAGCGGTTAAAAATGAACGAAATGTTATAATCAGTGGGGGAGATAGACAGGGGTCAGGAGGTCAGAACAGCCTCCTGTAGAGCTAGACTGCCATGTTGTCAGAAATTCATTATCTTGTCGGAAAAATAATGCAGTCATTGGTATCTCCTATCAAAGTGTTAAGGTTTGAAAGGCAAGGCGTTTCCATAACTGAATAGCCAAGTAGAGCGATTATTAGAAAACCAATATACTTCCTATATTTTCGTAGGAAAACTACTTTCTTTTATACTCGATTTTATCACTGTGAGCGTGAAATGTGTGTTGCTGGAATGAGCAAAGCTACGGTCCAACGTTAGGACGGTGTTGCACCAAGGAATTCTGTGGTTGAACTTTCATGTTCGGCGACATGTAGTTCGCAACGTTTGACCAAAGCTTCTGGTCTAGCGTTGGATTAAAACTTGATTTCTATGCTCTGTAAGATATGATGATAGATGTAGCATAAGAAGGGTCAAACAGCACCTAATTATTGATGTAACAATTAAAAACTCTGTCATCTATCTATCCAATAAGATCGGGAAAGGTTGTATCATCCAGGTGCAAAGCTGTTACCCCCGTCCACAAATGGAACACATCCAAAGGAAGAATGTGACGTCTTTACTTTTATCTCACAGTAGACAGAAGTAGAAAGTGAAATGTGGCCTCGTGGAGTCTTCCTGACGTGTTTTGCCTCACTTCTTTGTGGTACATGGGCGGACTTCAACTTGACCATCCTTCATACCAACGACGTCCATGCCAGGGTGGAGCAAACGAATAAATATGGCGGTAAATGTAGAGATGCGGACGCAAAAAGCAACAAGTGTTTTGGAGGGGTGGCAAGACGGAAGACAGTCATAAATCAAATCAGAAGCAAGGACCAACATGTATTGTTGCTTGATGGCGGAGATCAGTACCAGGGTACAATGTGGTTCAATGTCTACAAAGGAAAAGAGGCCAGAATCTTCATGAATGATTTGGGATACAATGCTATGGTATCAGTTAAGGTGGATGTACACTCTTCACAGAATATACCCCCTGAAAACATGTTTAATGCAATAAATGCTGTTTAGTGTATCATATCACCTTAAAATTTGGCACATAACAAGTTAAACTCATAAGAAATTCAAAAAAGAGATTTTTTCCAAAAAAGTGTTATTGAAACCAGGGGGGATGGTATCAAACATCGAGAGACTTTTCCTAACTAGTACATAAATTGCAAGTCATTGCTTACAAAAACTTATGTTAACTATACATTTTTTGCTTTGCTTTGTTAATTTCTGTGCACTGAATGAAAAAAAATCTTAATTTTTTGGTTTCCAGGGGGTATATTGCCAAAATACACTTTTGTCAAATTACGTACCCCCTGGCAAGAATTTTCAAAATATTTTTCATTCAGTGCATAGAGAATCGTTTGAAACAAATTGGTGTCAATTTTCAGCTGCATAAACCAACCCTATATGGATATATTTATGTTCTTGTGAAGTAACCCTCAAAATCTCTATTTTGAGATAAATCCATTTGAAATTTAGATAGAAAATGAAAATGATTTTTAAAACTTGTAAGGTGATATTTTGATACTTTGGCTATAATTTATATCTGCCAATGTCAAATGGTCATGCCAGGTTTTCCATATTTTTTGCATGATTTATATTTAGAATGCAAAAAGGTATTGAGTCCTCATTCACAAAGGTAACATTGACTTCACTCTTATCCATTCCAACGGCACCCTGATTCTTTTCCCTAACATTTTGGTTAGACTTCTCTTTATCTTTTCCCATTGACTTTTTAGCTCCATTCTTTCTATCTTCTCTGGCTTTCTGTGGGGTGCTAGTAAATATACTGTCTGGCATGGAAGATAACCCAAAGGATCCAGCTTGGTACACAACCTCTTTGTCAATTTTTGATTTCTTCTCTGCCCGCAGCTTTCTTCTCCGCTCTCTGTACTTCACTGAAATCTTTACAGCAGCCTTCTTCACCCTTTTCTCATTATGCTTTTTTATAGCCAGTAGCATATTGTGGCCTGGCTGTATTCCAAAAGAGGATATCAGATCTGATTTGCCAGTAGCACCTTTGTTGAAATGACACACTGCCTCGCATACTGCTGTTTCTAGCCTCATCCTCCCACAGAATTTTGTTTTGGGGCAAATTGACCATAGAATTCCATTTAAGGCTTCATTTTGGTTTTGTGTTAGACCCATTAAACATCTTTCCAGTAAATGATCTGCAGTTAATCTTTCAAAGAGAGGCCTAAGCTCTTTCAAAAAAACACTTGGCAACCTCTTACTATCATTATAGACAGCTCCTTCTTTCCAAAATTTGCACCATGTGTCTTTTGACTTAGGGCAGAAATCATGTTGCTTCTCCAAACTCTCATTATCATTCCTGATCACATGCTTGTAAATTGCCCAAACTGCCTTTTTCATTCCATCTTTATTGCCAACATTTTCTCTTATTGCAGTACCAAAATAGTTTTGCATCTTATCACAAATATTATCAGTCAATCTTCCTTTTCCACTTGCCACCTTCCCATCACTTAGCTTCACACCCCTATTCTTCCTTTTATACTCTCTCAAGCCACTTCCTAGACGCTTTTGGACATGTCCAACACATTCCTCTTTTCTTATTGCATATTCTTCACCATATTCTGCTAAACATTTCTGGTAGACATCCCCATAGCAGCTACTATCACCATCACCCACAAATGTTGTGTATCTTAACCCTTTATTAATGGATCAAAGAAAGATGGAAACAGCCCCAGTTGATTCCATGGCAGCACTTGAGCCCACATGGTTAATTTGACATTCTTTCTCATGAGCTATTTTCCACTGCATAAATTTTTCAGTTGTAGGGTCATCATCTCTGTGGTGAGCACACTCATAGCAAAATAAGCTTTTAACTTCATAATCAAGCACCTGACCAGTACGCACTGACAAAACAAAGACAACTCCCATTTTAGAATTGTGACCTCTTTTTTGCCATGTGCCATCAACTGTTACTGCTACATTACATACAACTGACCCATCATCCATAATGTGCACATCATGAGGACTCTCCTCATGGGTAATAGTAATTAGATGGTTTGCAGCTTCTTTCAAAACCAGCTCAGTTTTCTCCTTTGCCTTTAAAAAGACATGTTTATTAATTTTGTTATAAGGCCCTTGGTTTACAGGAGGTGGCAAGTTCATAATGCCACAAAATTGAGTTAAACCAGAATGCCCCATACTTTGGGATGCATATACAGATCTGATGTTAACCTCTGGAATTGGCTGACTGGACAACATAATTGTTTTGCTTGTTCTGACTTCAGTTTCAGCTTTACATGCTGTACACCTTATAATTAAGCTCTCTGAAAGCCCCTTTCGTTTTTTTGGCTGTCCAAAAAGTTCAAGCTTACCTCGTTTTTTCTTACAAACCCTACAAACACATGCACTATTAAATGCAGCTTCAAGTTGACTCGAATCAAATAGTTTAAAGCCCTGAGCTTTCACAATCCTCGAATCCCTTAGCCTAACAGAGCTGCTTCTCGTATTTACCAGACTTTCTTCCGATTTATTGGATTCTATAAGTAATTTCTCAGCACTTCTGTTGGGAAGCTCTTTGAATATTGTTTTTTGAACTTCGCCCTCATCAGCTGATTGCTCGTCATGGACGATGTCTGCGACGACTTGACCTTCCTCCACAATACTACATGGTTCCACACCATTCCCTTGTTCCTCCCCATGAGGCTCCCGTCTATCCTTCTTTGAGCTCTTATTCCCTTGAAATCCTTTCCTTTTCCTCGCAAACTTCTTTCTCATTGCTCTAAATTTCATCTTCTTTTCGGTATTTGAGTGGTCACTGGCCTCCATTTTGAAGAAAACAGTCAGTCTGAATTAAGTTTTCCCGGAAGCCTCTCTTGGCTGGTAAAGCAGGGAAACCAAGCTTAGAACCACAGGGTAGACATCGTTGAAAATGGGTTTTGAAGGAATATTGAATTTTCTGGTCCAGAGAGACATGAAGTCCAAAAATTCTTCTTAGCAACCAAATTACTTGGTTGCTAAGGAAGTTTTTTACGACTATGGTGCATAACTTGTTCCAGTTCTGGTCATACAGAGTGCATATCGCATGTTATACATGAACAAGCTCTAAACAATACTATGAGGAGTCATTTAATGACATAAAAAAAATTGGCAAAAAATTACATTTTTCTGCTTTTGAGAGTGTACACCCACCTTAAATCTAAATTATTTCCGTTTATAGAAACTGTGCACCATCGCTGACACATGGTAACCTTATAATTTTACGCTTTTCAAATACTTTATCAGAAATGGCTTAGGGCACATACACGTAATTTGAGCTCCTGTAAGTGGAAAGATTATGCAAATCATTTCTTCGGTCCATTCAAAATGTACTAATAAACCCATAAAACCGGTACATGTGATAAATCCTGCAATGTGAAAACTAAAATGTAATTCGAATAAATGTTGAATCGCCGTCAAAAAGCAAACTACATGAGTTTCTACCTGTCGCTGAGTTGACCATTTCCTCTCTCAGAAGTTTTTGAGTTCTTCTGTTTCTTCCACGAAAGTGGAGGTGAATTGTTGAGAAATTTTGTCGCACTCACAGGAGGCTCGCTGGAAAAGGAGAGCCAAGCCACCCAAACCGTTGTGCTGAATACTCTAATTTTGATGAAAGAACAGCCTGCAAACATTAGACACTGTTTTTATTTTAAACAAATTTTACATTGAAGCAGTTCTAGTTATTATCTTTCACAGCAGCCAAATGCGTGCCTTACCTAAATTAGTAGTAATGAAGACCGGGTGAAAAAAGTGGCTTTATACCAAGAAATCGAAAAAATGGAAACGGTGGATGCAGAAGAATTTAGTGATATTGCGCGTGGTATAATCTAAATTTGCATATCATATGCAAATTTAGATTAAACTATATTATTTGTCGAATTTCCTAACAATCTCGCGGTACTGCGCTAATATTAGTCCAACAGGCGTTTGAATTTAGCCGCCGTACAGAATGCGGCGCCATTTAACGTAGGATTCGCTATATCTACCAATGAGTATTCTACCAACGGAAGTTTTCAGCCATAATTGCCATGTTGCTCACGAAGTCATTATCGCCTAATGAGCCATTTATTTGTTAGCCAAGATTGCTAATGTCTGGCACACCATTTCCCTATAAACATAATGCTTATATGGCATATAAACATGTATGAGGCCCAGTCTCTACACGCAACCGGATATTTTACAAAACGCAATTTTCTATCCGTTTTCACATTCCATCCACACGTATACGGTAGTTTCGATCACCGAAAACGCATCTTTTTGGAAACGCCTTCCAAAGTGGATATTTCTGAAAACTTAGGATTCGCGGGTACGTAGCTTTTTACTTCATACTATCATAATTTATCATTCATTCTATTCCACATGAATTCGTTCTAAGAGAGAGAATGTTGTATATACGTAAACTCGTTTGTTATTGACTTTACGTATCTCAATTTGGACAAGTGACAACGGAGCTTTTCGAAAACGATGGCGTCACAGCCTTGCCTTGTTGTACTTGCTTGGAGTTAAATGTTACTCAATTCATCTTCAACGGATTCTCATTCGGACATAGAAAGATATCATATATTCACTGGTTCACTGTTCATGGAGCAGGGGAGCCGGGGAGCCGGGGAGCAGGGGAGCAGGGGAGCAGGGGAGCCGGGGAGCCTGGGAGCCTGGGAGCCTGGGAGGGGATACAGTCCAGCCTGATGGGCAGAACTCCAGTTCATTCGATCATTTAACGGATGATAGATGAATTCTTCTTGGCTGTCAAGGCAAACCATGTCCAGACCATGATAAAGTCCTCCTAAACTCATGCCACCATCTAATGTATCGGTGCAAAACTTTGTAGAGCGCATGCTTTACTCTTTTGTAAACATATATTGCCGCGTTTTCGCTGTTTACATGTAGACGCAGGTTTTTTTGAAAAAGATAGAAGAAGTTGCGCTTTCAAAAAATATCCGGGTACGTGTGAATGTACTCTAAGTGACAATGGACCGCGCATGAAGACAAACATTGTTCAAAGATGACTGCACATAGTTTTGGTGAACATGATCTCTCTATTCTGTACAGTGTTTGGTTCTCACATTTGCCAATTATCGAAAGACAACGGCAAACGTTTGAAAATCAGGGGTATTTGATTAGCATATCAGCAAAATCAATCAATGTCCTCTTGCAAGTCCACGCGGCTCATTCTTGCACTTATACAGTGTTGTGGTCATTACCCTATCGTACGACTGTCCAGGGGGTACTCCCTACCATTCCATGCAAGAGTAACGCGTCTGTGCTTGATATCTGAGATTTGAGAACAACTCAGTTTTGATGAGTTTTGACTTGCAAGCATTCAGTATTTGAGATCCTGCAATACTGTTTCTTACACTTTGGTTAGTCGCACCCTTTTTAAACTCTCCTAATTGCTTCATGATCCCAGTATAAAAACTTTCTCAGGACTTTCATACCAAAAATATCTGAGTTTATGTAGCACTACATTGCTGCATAGACAGACAAGTACTAAAAAATACATACATTCATATATGGAGTGTATTCGATTTGAATCAGAGAAAAGATGGCCTGAGTAAAAATCCCAATTTAAAAAATGTATATGGAACAATCAAACTTCTCAGATCTCAAGAAGCCAAGTACGCGTATTTTTTATAAGAAACCAGGTTCAAGGCCTAGTAGTAAATGTTTCTTGAGTTTTGGTGACATTTTAGTTCTAAAAGTTCTTAAGTCAATGAAAAAAATTTCAGTGATAACAAAAGCAATATGGAAAACATTCTCTTGTAGTACCCACAAAGCCTGGTACATAAAACACACAGTTGAGGAAACTGTTAAACCCGTGGAGGAAAAAGGGGTTTCCAAAACTGTGAAGGATGGCGCGAAAGTTTCTCAACTCTTTCCTTTCAGGTCTAAAAGTTTCTTAGATTTTAGGGTATCTAGTGCTAGGTTTCTTATAAACCTTTCTCTTTTTAAAAAAGCGTGTATTGAACTTTCTTAACTACTCGAACAGTCGAGCACTACTTTATTATAAAAACTGTGCAGATCCCGGCTGTAAATGTAACTTATGCTTAATTTTACAGCATCTTTCGGTCCTGTAAAGTTATGCTCTGGTGATTAGAAACTGAGCTGGAAGTTGCTAGGTTCACGGTATATCAACATATTTGGGAGCTCTAACTATAGCAAGTAAATATTCAGGATTACGTAAATCTAAGACTTGATCTTTGAAGTTCAGCAAAAATTATATAAACACTTACATTGGAAAAGAGCTGGTGGCATCTGAGGAAGGGTGTGGGTGGTGTGAGCTTGTTAACATTCGAATAGCGATTGTCTAATCAGTCTGTAAGAACTATGTATTTCTCAATAGAATCATGATTCGTTTGATGACTTATGATCAGCATAGCGACCAAATGTTTGTTTGCTTGAGAGCTCTGATCAGATCTATTTTCTCCCAACCTAATTGACCAATCATCATGCAGGATTCTAGCCATGCGTTCCATAGCTAAATTTAACGCATTCTGCATGATGATTGGTGGATTAAGTTGGGAGAAAATGAACAAGATCAGAGTTCCCAACCAAGCACGTACATGGTTCATATGCTCATACGTCATTGATCAATAAGAAGGAATTAATCATAAACCTTAATAAACATAGTGAATAGCAAAATTATCTTGAAAGAAAGGCAAGCGAAAACGATGCGATGCAGTAGTGTAAAACGATCTTTGGTTCAAAAGCATGACAGCCTTTACAAAGTCATCTATATATAAATTAGTTTGATCTGAACCAATTACGGTATGTCAAAGACTAGGAAACAGTTGTCTGTGTGACATTTGTCGAAAAAGCATGAACAGGTTACGGCCAAACTAGGAAACATTTGCTACATCAAATGTTTTAACGATTCACGACTACTTAAGGAACAAGAGTGCTAAACCATACTATATACATATATAAATATATATATATATATATATATATATATATATATATATATATATATATATATATATATATATATATATATATATATATATTTATATATACTAAGTCATAAGTGGGCTACCACAATTGGAAAATTTATTTTGGCCCCAGTGCGGATTCGAACTCACGATGTTTAGATCAGAAGACTCCTGTGCTAATCAATTGCGCCATCCAGGCACAAAAGAATAGCGGTGGAATCTTAAGGTCATTCTATCGTGAGTCCCTCAACGCATCTAGGGCCTTCTCTATGTTTCGGCTATAATGCCTTCTTCAGAGCCAAGCGTACTTCATAATATTAATTCGGCTAAGGCTCGGCTAGCCGAATTAATATTATGAAGTACGCTTGGCTCTGAAGAAGGCATTATAGCCGAAACATAGAGAAGGCCCTAGATGCGTTGAGGGACTCACGATAGAATGACCTTAAGATTCCACCGCTATTCTTTTGTGCCTGGATGGCGCAATTGATTAGCACAGGAGTCTTCTGATCTAAACATCGTGAGTTCGAATCCGCACTGGGGCCAAAATAAATTTTCCAATTGTGGTAGCCCACTTATGACTTAGTATTTACCTATGTCAGCCTTAGCCGAATTAATATTATATATATATATATATATATATATATATATATATATATATATATATATATATATATATATATATATATATATATATATATATATATATATATATATATATATATATATATATATATATATTATGAATATGATATGCGTATTTATATATTTGTATACATGTAAAGATATCAGCTATACTGATAATGTCAGTATATGAAAGCGTGGTAACTATCAAATCCAAACTACAGAAAAACTTTTGTGTATTATAGGCTTTTGGAAACCACGAATTCGATAACAAAGTGTCAGGCCTTCTTCCATTTGTCAAAAATGTTAATTTTTCCCTTGTTTGCTCCAACATGGACGTAAGCAAGGAGCCTCTATGGCCACAAAAAGATCAGATTTTCAAGAAAAGTACTGTTTTCACACTTGGTGGACAGAAAGTTGGCGTAGTTGGTTACACCATTAAAGAGACGAGCTGGTAAGATACAGCAAGATAAAGCTAAACATCAATCATCATCATCATCATTATCATCGTCACCATCATCACCATCATCATCCGCCTAGTCTAAAGCTGGCTAGCAGATAGTGATATAGAGAAAGCTAGCATGAAGCATTTAAGAGTATGAGAGTGCATGTATGAGAGTGCATTATCTATCACTATCATTATATTTAGAGGGGAAGTGCTCATCACCATATCAAAACCATCCATATATATATATGTATTTAGTAATATACATCGATGACTTGATTACATTTTAAGGGTTCTCAAGACCTTTGGACATGAATATCTAAGTGACTGAGACCAAAACTGGTATTTTTCACCTTTGACAGTGTAACGATTATTCCCCATATAGTTCTGAAGAATTTATGCAAGAGCTCTACGTGAGTGCCAGAGTCCTGTTCGAATTAGATGTACATATGTTATAGACTGACAGTCAGTTGCTCACGTGTTGCGGAGTGAATTCACTTGGGAATACATTTGAACAGTCAGATATGATGCCTTTGCGTAAAGTGGAATGTGTATGGAAATTAGAGGGTGACAGGAGAGGACATCTTTTTTCCTAGAGGGAAATAGTTAACTGTTTGGATCTAATTATGACTATAGGAAATTGGCAAATAAAACAGATTAGAAAAATTGCTTCAAGCTAATAGAAAATTGCGAACCCCTAATAGCAGCGAAGTTGAAATAGTTCTCAATAATGATCTCTGGAGTTCAAGCATGCATGTTAATGCTGACATTCTTGGTAAATCAAGATTAACCACACTAAACGGGGCTCGAGCAATCATCTAAAGTAGCTGTGCTACGGGTCAGGTTGACAACTGCAAACGGGACAAGCTTGTTTTGATTTAATAAGCCTTAATTTTTAAAGGCTGTTGCATAATATGTTACCATATGAAGCTGGTAGGCCCAGTTAATGACCGGGACAAAAATCTAATCATGTCAGCCGCCAATTAATGCTACATATTCCTCTGCAGGCTTTCGTCTCCTGGGCCTAATATCAAATTTTTGGATGAAGTTGAATCTGTTAAGAAAGAGGCAGCAAGGCTGAAGGGACAAGGTATCAATAAGATAATTGCAGTGGGGCATGCTGGGATTGATATTGACATCCAAATTGCAAAAAACGTAGAGGATGTTGACGTTGTTGTTGGTGGACACACGAACACTTTTCTTTACACTGGTGAGTAAGATACGTCAGTTGGCTTAGCATCTAAACCAGAGGTGGTCTACTTACTCAGAGATAGATCTGAAGAGTAAAAATTTAGGAGCAACTTAGCATTTTAAAAGGTATTTTATAGGATGCTTTAAAATGAGATGGCACTGTTTTGGCTAACTTAATATTATATTGTCGAATACTAACATACGTATTGATATTCCTACACGGGGAGGCCATGTTGAACGCAACCAACAGAGTTTCAACTGATCTAGGGATACGCTGGTACTGTCTTGGCCCAATAGCTTGTGCCTATCAGGACTGTTGAGTGGTGGTGGTGGTGGGGGGTGCTGTAGGAAAAGAAACTTCTCGTCAAACTTGAAAAGGCATAATAGCTACAAGGTTGTTGTATCAACATGTAACAAGAAGCCAAGACCCCATTCAAGGCATTTAATCAGAATTCTAAGAACCCGCTCTAAGTCTTCACTTTCTGTACAAGCCAAGTGCACCAGTAACTTGCTATTCCACTGCTTTAAAGATATTAGCAATACTAACCAACGATTGTCATTGTATCTCTTTTCAGGCACTCCACCTTCGAATGAGAAACCATATGGCAAATACCCATTGATAATCAATCCGATTTCAAAGCCTTCAAAACAGATTCCTGTTGTTCAGGCATTTACCGTAGGCAAATATCTTGGGTATCTGAAGCTCCGATTTGATGGAAAAGGTGACCTCATATCGTACGAAGGTAATCCAATTCTACTGAATGGATCCTATGCTCAGGATCCAAAGATGCTACAGAAGGTTAACAGCATGGCTGCTTCAGTGACGGCTTTCTCTGAGGTAAGAAGAGTCAGATTTATCTAAGGAATGTACACTACATTACGAATTCCTGTGCAAGAGACAGAATTAATGTGCAATTAGGACTTCTATGTGTAAGAAAGCGAAAGTAGTTGGTTGAAATTTGTTCGGTATTGAAGTTATTCAAATGATATAGGGTTGTGATATAGCCTAAGCTTTTGGCTTGTGGCCTCAGATTCAACTCGAGATTCTCTCAGTAAACTACTAGAAGACAGGTGACTGAGTGTGCTTTTCACAATTCAATTCTGCGATTATGATAAAGTAAAATATATATATATATATTGATATATTTCAATTTGTAATATATAATATTGTCAATGTTTATTTTCGTTGTTTATATATATATATTATATATATATTATATATATATTATATATATATTATATATATATTATATATATATATATATATATATATATATATATATATATATATATATATATATATATATATATATATATATATATATATATATATATATATATATATATATATATATATATATATATATATATATATATATATATATATATATATATATATATATATATATATATATATATATATATATATATATATATATATATATATATATATATATATATATATATATATATATATATATATATATATATATATATATATATATATATATATATATATATATATATATATATATATATATATATATATATATATATATACTAAGTCATGAGTGGGCTACCACAATTGGAAAATTTATTTTGGCCCCAGTGCGGATTCGAACTCACGATGTTTAGATCAGAAGACTCCTGTGCTAATCAATTGCGCCATCCAGGCACAAAAGAATAGCTGTGGAATCTTAAGGTCATTCTACCGTGAGTCCCTCAACGCATCTAGGGCCTTCTCTATGTTTCGGCTATAATGCCTTCTTCAGAGCCAAGCGTACTATATCATATTAATTCGGCTATATCATATCATATTAATACAGCCGAATTAATAATATATATATATATATATATATATATATATATATATATATATATATATATATATATATATATATATATATATATATATATATATATATATATATATATATATATATATATATATATATATATATATATATATATATGTATATGTATATATATATATATATATATATATATATATATATATATATATATATATATATATATATATATATATATATATATATATATATATATATATATATATATATTACCAAAGTTTCTCAGCAGTAATATATTAGAAATAAACCTTAGAAAAACGACAATTGATTTCAATTTGTAAAACAAGTTTCGATTGCTTCGACAACCATCTTATTTTGTAACTGAAGATGGTTGTCGAAGCAATCGAAACATGTTTTACAAATTGAAATCAATTGTCATTTATCTAAGGTTTATTTCTAATATATATATATATATATATATATATATATATATATATATATATATATATATATATATACATATATATATATATATATATATATATATATATATATATATATATATATATATATATGTGTATATATATTTATATATATGTATATATATATATTTATAAATATGTATATATATATGTATATATATGTATAGATGTAAAATTTTGCATTTGATAGAAAAAAAATTCTGCGACTTTTCTAGCCTTCATTTTAACGGCAAATCCTTTCAGAAAGCAATTTGGACATGATTATAAGAGCGAACCTCAGGCCCAATCCCTTTCTTGTGTACATTATCCATTCGGGACAGGAATTAATGCAAAATAGATGGCCAGTGTTTTAATTTGAGCATCATGATCTGGACTACAACCCATACATATGCTATAAACTTATAACTCAATCTCCAACAGCTTATGCTACCAATGATGGCCGTCCCAACATGTGAATCACTTTAAACCCACTTGCAGGTACATTGATGTAGTCTATGTAAAGCTAACCAGCTATAAAACCTTGTGGAATCAGCTGTAAACCTGTGGGGGGAGCACTCTCCATTGCCATAGCTACTGTCTATTGACAACAGTACAATTGCAATCTAGGTCAGCCTTGGAAAAACGCATGTATTTCTTGATGGTGAGAGAAGTTCATGTCGTGTAAAGGAATGCAACCTTGCTAATCTTGTACTTGATGCACTGGTCCATACAAATGCAAAACAACCTGATGGCAAGAAATGGGCAGATGTTGGCATTGCCATATGGAATGGAGGTGGGATTCGAACTTCAATAGACAAACTTCCCCATGGTAAGTATTTGATGCAACTGAGAGCGGTTCAGTATCAAATTGTCAATGTTTATTTTCGTTTATGTATCAGCATCTCTTGCAAGAATAACAAATTAGCAAATACAATCTGCAACAGCTTTAGAACTTAGAAGGCACCAAGCGTCTCTCCGCATGATTGCTCCACGCACTCATTAGTTTAAAGTATGTTTCAATTTTTGTAGATTTTGCGTGCGCACGGATCTATCATATACATGCAACAAGCTCGATTTTGTACTTTCTACTAGATACGGTGTTTGTGCTCAAGAGTAGATGAAGAAGATAACTGTGGAGGAATCTACTACGCAAGCGAAACTTGCAAATATTACTTAACAGTTTCCTGATATCATTGTGCATCCTTGGTTTAGGTTCGTTTGTTTCGTTGTAGAAAACATAACATACGGTGATTTGTTAACTGTCCTGCCGTTTGGTAATACTGCAGATATACTGGAAATTAAAGGGGAACACCTTCTGCAAGCATTTGAACATGGCGTTACTAAATGGAATCCAACTTCACCTAGAGGAGCATTTCTTCAAGTTTCAGGTAATGTTATAAGGAATATCTTAGATAAATAAATAAAAATGTATATGAATATAGATATAAATAAGTTTATATGTACATATATCAC
The DNA here is from genome assembly GCA_964019165.1 of Mastigias papua. Classification (NCBI taxonomy): domain Eukaryota; kingdom Metazoa; phylum Cnidaria; class Scyphozoa; order Rhizostomeae; family Mastigiidae; genus Mastigias; species Mastigias papua. The sequence goes on from OZ025272.1 coordinate 1,055,986, forward strand.
TGCTGAAGCATCACGTTTTGCTGCTTATTCACAGTATGAAAAATATTTAAGTGTTTATCAGCACAACTTACAATTGCTGCTGGTTGGAATTTTTAAAACGAAAAACAACCTAAATCCAAAATTTATGCCAAGCAGTTCTACTGAGACACATTCTTACTACAATGTAAGAAGTGGAAATCATCTGCAATCGCTAACTGTTAAGATAAAAACATAAGGAACTAAAAATATTTAGTAGATATGTCATCATGGATGGTCCTCATTGGAACAAGAATATTATGGCGAGCCCTTTCGATATACAAATGTCTAATTTGTAATCATATTAAATTCTTGTAGGAGTTCGTATCTCGTACGACATGAGCAAGCCTGAAGGAAGTCGTGTTGTTGAATGCAGACTGAGATGCTCACAATGTAGAGTACCCAAATACGAACCCTTAAATTCCACCGCCGTTTATAAGGTATGTCTACGCGTTGATTTTGAAAGGTATTTTTAGGCCTATCATCACCTTTCCTGCAGAATATCATGAATCTTTTTTCTTGGAACTTTCTATCGCAGCACTCATTTCGCATTCTCTAAGACAGTAAGGATATGTTTGGTTTGTGTGGAGAGTTTAAACATGGATTGAAAAAGGTAATTTTAACGGAATATCCAAACAACATTTTCTGCTCACACAATTCATATCATGGCATTTCAATAATGTCATCAACATGAACTTACCCAAATATATAACCAGTTATGAATCAAAATGCAGCGATCATGAAAGGCAAGTATTAATATTAAAGCGAGCATGAATGCTATAGGGAACACAAATGGTAAAGGAAGGAAGCATATTGAAGCGACCATAAAAAGTGAAGCGAGCTTGAATGGTAAATTAAACATGAGTGGTAGACCGAGCCGTGAATTAATCGTGAAGGGAGCATCAGTGGTAAAGCAAGCATGAATGGTGATGCGAACATGGAAGGCATAGCGAACATGAATGGTGAAGTGAGCACGAATGGTAAAGCAAACATACATAGTAAAGCACGAATGAATTTTCAAGTCAGGATGAGTGGTAAAGCATGTAAGAATGGCGAAGCGAGAATGAAAGGTGAAGCGAGCATGAACGGTAAAGCGAGCATATATGGTAAAGCGAGCCATGAATGGTTCCTGCTATGTACATGAATTCGACCTTGCTATGTTCTTCTGCCTTAGGCGCATTTGAATTTATAAGTAGAAATGGTCATGGAAGAGTAGATCCGTATAGAATGGTTTTGAACTGTGGGTAGTATAAGCAGGTATTAAATAACAGCTATGGGAGTAGGAGCTCTTAGTTTCATATTTCTATGGTAGTAGCTTGTGAGCTAGGTGAGCTTGTAGCTTGTGCGCTTGTGAGCTAGGTGAGCTTGTAGTTTGTGCGCTTGTGAGCTAGGTTGGGTTTACATGGGTACAGAATCACTTTTCACTCCCCAGAAGTGTGCAACGGAGCAGCCTTGTATGGAAATAAAAACGAATGAACCGCTACACATTTTAACAGTTTATTCGAAACAGCATTGTGCCTTCTGGGTATGTGATGCACATATTCACTTGAAAAGATTTGAAACTTAGCCAGCAGTATATAAATGGGATTGAATATAGAAGCAAGTATAAAATAGTGTGAATGTGATTAGGAACATAAGAAAAAGACAACTTAAATTCTTAGGACATATACTAAGGAAAGGTGGCAGGAGAACTTATGTATTACGGGAACTGGTTGATGGTAAAGGAAGCAGGGCCAGACAGCGTATAACGTCCTCGGACAGCTGGTGCAAGCTCGGACACGTTTCTGATCAGAATTGGACGATGGCAAAGTTATTGCTAACAGCCCGCAACAGACTAGGGTGGAAGAAAATGATCACCTTCGTCATTCATGGACATGGTACCTAGAAAGAGGGAGAGAGATGAAGTGGTATGAGATTTACAAGAGGCAGTACAATCACGACACCGGGAACGAAGGAGTGAGATTAATTTAAGACTTTCTTTACATTGTTGGAGGGAAGGCGACGGGGACTCAGGTTTTGGAGTCTCTTTTCTCTTGTGATTTTATTTACTAAGCGTCTAAACATAATGCAAATGGATGAATAAAATTTCAGGGGACATTATTGCACAGCTGGTCGAAATCCAAAAAGAGACGCAGCTCATGAGCATTCTTGAAATGCTATAAAATGGTGAATATGAGATTGAGCACTGGATTGATTAGGCCTTGCATTAATAAGACATCTGTCAATTGCTAGAAAGGTTATCAAGCTATTTCATTATCATCTTTTGTGAGCGGTCAGATGTCTCTCGTGGTCGTTTTGCTGTTGTTGCTATTGCTGTGTGCGTATTCGTGTGTCTTCGTGTATGTGTGTTTCTATGTGTTTGCTTGTTTGTGTGCGTGCTTGGTCGTTGGTTTGTGTGTGTTAGAGAGAACAGAATAAAAGTTTAGGATTCGTAATTTATACCAGTATTGTGATTTAAGATTACGCCAAACAAAGGGGAGGGCGAGCAACCGCGAAATTTGCTTAGAAGTCCTAACTGTATGGACCCTAACGTAGACGTGCCACTTGTTCCGGTTTAGCCGTTAAACTCCAGGTTTGATTTCTTCCGGTAGAATTTACATAATCTATTCTTTTTTGAATGTTTCCTGGCACTTTAAATCAGTATGAAGATACTGTTCATGCTTGTCATAAACTATTTGCTGAGCACAATGCTGTACAGGTACAATTATACCCTTAATGAATGATGTCGATCTCCTGGTTTTTGGGCAGATCTCCTTGTTTTTCCTGTCTGAAGTACACTGCCTAATTTATTGCTTCCAATTGTTAGATTGCGAAAAACAGGTTGGTGTAAATGCAGAAAACTGATGATATTTGGTTCTTTCAACAAATTAGAATGGCGAAAACTGGATGCATTCAACTTCATTCAATCTTTTCCATTGTTCTTTAATTACTCCTAATCCCTATTATTTTCTTGGCGCTGAGGGGCATTTCCCAAATATTTTTGCGTCTTCCTCTTTCGCCCACAAACTTGCAAAGTATAAATGGCTAGTAAATTTCAACGCCTTAAGCAAACCACGGATTTGATCGATTTGTAGAGGGGCAATGAATCCTTTGGGGCGTAAATTATTTTGAATCTCTAATTCAACGAAACATAGGAGCTCATTGAAATTTTTGTGTGACATTCTTAAAAGCTATTTGAATTCCTCTAAAACAACCGGAGTGCCGTGGAGCGATGGGCTTCGGGGGACTCAGCCCCCATTGTTAATATGAAGAGACTTTGGGGGCGATCAGCCTCCTCTACTATTACTTTGGGGGTGTTCAGCCATCTCTCCTTATGCCTCCTCCTCTACTATTCCCTTTACTATGGTTTTATGTATCTTTACATGAATTAAGTCTAACTTCTGTATAACCATTTATGTATTTGCAATTGAAAACCTTAGAATGAAGTTTTGGGTGTCACTATGGGTGTGGTTATTGGAAAGCTCAGTTGCCCTTGGTAACCTCTTAGGACAGCACCCCAGTATCATAACGTTACATTCACTGAGCTTATTGTGCAGGGTTAACCAAAACTGATCTTTGCCTTTTCTGAGGCATTATTTTTCACTTTTTATTGATGATAATAAATATAACTGATGCAGAGAAACGTCCATCCTAAGAATTCATGGCAAAATGAGAGAGTTGTAAAAAATATCGCTTCAGTTTATTTGATGAATGTAAACAGGCGTCTTTACCCAATAAAGTAGATGATCCATCTAATAGAATCCAACAAACTAGACAGTGTATTTCAAGCTTTACGAAAAAATCCAAGATCATCAGATTTTGAGAATTTTAGGTTTAAAGGTCTGCTGAAGGTACGGCTAACGCGCAAGTAAACAGGAGATCTTACGCAGCGGACAAACTGTGATACGGTACAGTGAATACGCAGTGTCTGCTGCTCTCCAAGAATTCAATTCCTAAACTCTTTGTACTCTCCATTTGTTCTGCTTGTGGGGAAATTATCACGCATCAATGGACAATCGTAGTACGCATGTTATGCCCCAATGTCTCCAAGTAGCCAAGAATAGTCCAAATTATACTCTCATAGCAAATTTTTGGTTGTTTGAATTGTCTATTATAGAAGCAGCTATTTGTTCCCAAGAAGTTAAGGCTAGTTTGTACTTAGTCTGTTGTTCGGTCATGCAAATGAGTAGCTGGCCGCAATTCGCGACATGCTTACGCGACTGCAGCGAGATTTGCATTGCTATTTTTTGAAATGTCAAGACAAGAATTCGCTCAGTAGTTCCACTAAATCGAACTATTGAGCAAACGCAAAACCGGTCGCAGCGAACAAGATGCTTGTTTACTGCGCAAGCCCTGAGGAATAGTCGCTTGTTCGAGCGACCACGACGGCTAAGTGACAACTTGCCAGTACAGTTAACTAGTATTCGTTGATGTTTGATATATGATTCTTCTAAGGAGGGTTGCCCTTCAGCTAGCTGATTTTCAAGGGACCCTACGATGACAATACTATTTGCAATATAAAAGGTATGTTAGAAAGTTATCAATAAAGTTAAACTATAAAAAATCCTACTTATAATCCTCAAAGCAAGTTATGAAAACCAGAATTGATAAATAAGAAGAAAGAAAAAAATCCTTGCTTTTAAATAGTTTTCTTAAAAGGGAACGATATCCCAATAGTCCCTCCCGACAGCTGTTATCTGTAAGAAATGGTAATTTGACATTGATTCGGTGTGAATGTTCGATCCCGCAGCATTCCTTATTTTAGAATATATCTAAGAGATACTTGACTATTGCACGATAAAAACGGGAACATTAATAAGAGTACTGAAAAGTTTTTCCGTCCAACATTCATCAGCGTATGAAGTGCCAGAAAAAGACCGAAAGGTGGCCGGAATATATAACCAGATGCGGATGGATTCATATGATAAGATGAATACTGCGTCCGATTGGCAATATGGTTAGTTAATGGGCACCTATTCACCATCGTGTAGGTAAAGGCTCCAAAGGAGAAAACGAACTCCTTTTGTTTACATAAAGTTTTCCATAAAGAGGCCATACCTTGTATGCGTGACGTTCTGTATACATCATACAAGAACAGTGGCTAATCATCAAATAGGTTCAATTCTGTAACCTATGCTATTTCTGCACCTTCATCGGGTAATCTGTCTACTTAGTCACAAGAGGACGAGCTTTCCTCATCAGTTTTCTAGCAGCGTTGGGACTGAATTGTAAAACAAGCTTGATATTACCAAAAACCCGGGCATTCAAGCAAAGAAAGTGATTTAATGTGAAATCTGTTATTCCAATGTGCTCCTATCGATACATTCCCCTCCATAATTCATGTTATTCAGTAGCACCATATTTTTCCATCCCTTCATTAACGCAAAATACATCAAATGCTCTCCATCTCCTTTACAGGTGTTGGTATCATCGTTTTTAGCAGACGGAGGAGACAACTACAACGTTTTTGTCAAAAATACTTTAAAAAGACACCCGGGAAATGTTGGTTCAACTATGGTAGCTGACTACATTCGCACTGAATCGCCTATTATTGCAGGAGAAGAGGATCGTATTATATTTATAAAGCCTCGCAAACCAGATACATCCAACTCGACAGAACTTAAATCGGGAAATCTTATGATATTTGCTATAGTAGTTTTACAGTTGTTTCGGCTAATTTTTTAGCGTAACTGTTCGGATGCTTTTCCATATACATACATGCCATTTGATGTTCATACATGATCTCGTAGCGCTCTGTACTAGAGCGCTAAAACCTTGTCATTTTGTGTTGTTTCAACTTCAGTATGGCCGTGGTTAGGATATGAAAAGTACCAGTTCGAACTAGTTCTTAATTCAATAATGCACTGTTCTGCGCATGTCCCTACCCTGCAGCAATGCACTAAAAGGGAAAACAGTCTAGAACACATGACAGTATCTTTCATTCTGTTTAATGAAAAAGGTTATTTAATAATGCGCTAAGTTGTTTCTGCTTTTACACACGGTTGTAACGCTATTGCTGCATTGCAAGTATTGTTCCGAAGTACAAGGATTAGAATCTAAGGTGGAGTTACTCTGCATTTTGATACCCAATATAAAAATCACGTGAATTAATTCGGATTCGCATCAAAAAGGTGTATCATAATTTTCCCTAACAATCCTTCATTTGTCAAAGCAATCGCATTTTTGTTCAAAGGTTTCAAAAAGAATTGATTCGTTCAGTTCTTAGAACATACTTTTGGAGGAAGTCATTCTTAACCAATGAATCATATCATTCCGCATTTCTATATTTGAGCCAGTTCACGAGGGGAGAGGTAAGACTACATTGCATCTTGCTTCCACACGCTTCAAGTACATTAAGGTCTGCAGTTAGCATACATTGCAACGTCGTCTGCCAATTTACGAAAAGCTGAAATAATGGAAAGACAACTGAAAATCATGATTTTGGCTCTGGTGATACTCACGCAAGCGATGTTGGCAATGACGCATGTCCGCGGGTATGATCCTCAACTTTTTCTACTTTTGCTGATAGTTGAATTTACCGTCTGTCTTGGATTTGCTTTTCATACCTTCTTTAGCCAAATCATGTAGTGTTTATAAATTAGACTGTTAGGCTGCCCCATGCCTACTCAGATAGACATAGGCAAATATTAGCTGATCATGGTACAATTGAATCTGTGGTTTGTGAAGGGGCAGCAAACATCCTAATATATTAATGAAATCATTTTCAATAGTCAGTCTTCAATTTATCACCTATTTGATATGTCATATTTCCAACCTCTGGGCCAACACTAATCTCGCTACATTCGTCTCTTAGATCTTCGATCAGTCGGTTCTGTAAATCAGTCCTTCCAGAAAGCCATCCTCCTATAAATAAAATCTAATATTTGAAGTGAGGATATAACGTATTTGGTTAATCTGATATAAACATCAACTACCGTTCCTCAGAAGGACGGACAAATCTTACTGTAATAGCCTGAGCAGAAATTTAACCTACAATCCTGATGCAGCGAATATGTTTCGCGGAGATCTCTAATGACTTGCATCAAATTTCCCATTGTTTTCTTCTACCTCACTTACTTCTCGACGTAGCAAAATAAGTCCTAAGCCGAATATGCTGCTTTCTAAGTACCACTGAAAGAATATAGGGTTTACACTTTTATCATATCGGATAGTTGACTGTAATTCTGGATTATTGTACTTCATAGCAAAAGCTGTTCGCATCCAAGGGTGAAGGAAGCTAGATGGCAATAATCGTCGCTTCGCGCAAAACGGCATCGCCTAGATAAATAGCTGCGCGCGGTAATATCATACAACTTTTACATGAAAAAGCTCATGCAACAAAGAACTATCTCAAGATAGAGTAAGTTTTTCTTTTCCGCGCTTATATGAGACACTCATCCTGTGATCAATTCGTGGCGCTTGACACCTAAAGGATAAAGGTAAGGTGTGTGGACGGGAGAAACGGAAGGACGGAAGTATCGCATGAGAGAAGGTTGATGTGATATTGTCGCTTGAAAGCTTTCGCGAAACTGTAGCAGGCTGAAGACTCCGCATATGTATAGATTTCGCATTCAGCGATTCAAGTTATACGAAAAATAAAGAAGCGATAGTCGGGCATGAATCTTGCATTGCACTTTGCTAGAAATCAAATAGCAATTAACGAACTAGTGCCGTCAGGGATGGAAGTTCCTGTTATTGCAACGAAGTTGACAGTGCCTTCGCAGTACAGAAGTGTCATTTACAAGGAAAGGAGACTCTGGAATATAGATATCGATTTAGATGAGTCGCTGACCAGTCAATGGTGGCTACTCGAAAGTGAAAGTGATAAGAATTAAACACTGCTTGAAAAAAACATCAGGGCGAAATTCGAGGTATGAAAAGCTACGCCCTACTGAACAAAGCTGCAAGCCAAATTTAGAAAATTGCATAATACTTCGATTAAGAGGGATTTAGAAGCGGGAAGAAGATAACAATTGATTTGCAAGAAGCCAGCTAGCAGGCAAAGTTGACAAGGAAAAACAAGTAAAAGCAAGATGTGAAATAACAGAAAGTGGATGGAAAATCAAAAAAATTTAGAGAAATACATCGGTGATGGCAGACTACCAGGTAATGCTGAATGTTTACTTGCCAAGAAAAGCAAAGACTGCAAATCTTGCAACGAAAACCGCATAAAATCAAAAATGATGAAATCCTCTCTTGGTGAAAGAAATCTTACCTATATTGGGCAGTCCAAGCGTGCATGTGGGAAAAACGGTGAGGGCTGGGGCGAGTTCTGTTATTAGTTAGCTTGCAAGTAGTGGAGAGGAGCAGTGTTGAGCTGTTACAGCTTTCAAACAAAAAAGAATGAAACGTAGACTACGACTGTCGAAGAAAGATAACTTTTCTTGAAATTGTCAAGATACTGAACAGAGAAGAGAGAAGAGAGGATTAGTTTTGTAAAACTTTTTCTGTATTTTTTGCCATATTTTATTATTGTATTTTAGCTGTATACATATTTCTTTTTCTTTTTAAAGGAGGGCCCCTTGAAAACCAGCTTTGCTGAAGGGTAACCCTCCTAAAAGATGTAAAAATGAAAATGAAATGAAAATGAAATGAAAAAGTCTGGCATGGAAGGAACTTAGAGGGTTCTGAACGCAAGGAAGATTGAGTGTTGTTGAGTGGCAGCTTAAATTGTTCTACTCAAAAAATACTCTACTTCAATGCCAAATAAATGTTTTCTCAAATAACGGGGTGTCAACTTTTTCAAAATATATACTAAGTGGAGATTCTTGATAAATAAGGGATGGAAGATGTTGCTGCATAGAGTAGATGAGGGCCCAGATATCCAAGTTCAACAAAACAGTTTCCGCAAATTTTAGTATATCTTCAAAATTGTGGGTATATGGTAATAACACTATCTTGCAGAAACGAGCATTGGGGCTGTAGCCAGGATCTTCTTGGCAAGAAAATAATCACTAGGAATATAAAGCAAGAAAATTAATAACAGGGGATCTGAAAAGCTCGGTGGTGTGGAAACTTTAGTGAAAGCTCTAAGCATCCCTCTGTTTATATGACACTGAAAAGTACTTTTAAATACTCGAGGTGATTCCGTTTCATTAAAATGTCAAGTAGAAATCCTGAGAGCTCAAAGTCCGAGAGCAAAGGATCTAATACAGATACCTAAATATAAAACTCGAAGTTCTTATGAGATGAGAGAAGTTTTAAACTCGAAATTCTTATGAGATGAAAGCCATACAGTCTATGGCCATGTTTGCAATAAAGTTCAAATCATGAAATGGGAAAAATTGTAAATATATTGTCCAAAATTCAGCTTAATTGTTATTAAATTTCTGCAGACAATTGGCTTAGATTAGTTACATCTTTCGTCTGAGTATTCTTTGCTCCTTCTGCGTAACTGTAGATAAATCCTTCGTTATAACAATTATTATGTTACATCTAAGAAATCTCTGTTGTGACCCCCTGGTTCTTCAGCCATTGGACCACTGGAAAGGGAGTTTCGCATAAAACTACCCTTTGGCTTACAATTGAATTAAAAAGCTTTGCTGAGCTCATGATAGGCTGAAAGGGGAAATTATTGAGCATGATGAGGGCCTATGAAAAGTGCCACCAAATCTATAATGTAGGAAAATAACTGAAACAAGATTGTAGTTCTAAGCCAGTCGCCCTTAGTCGAGCTAATTTTGAGAAAAATGGAAAACAGACTAGTCAATAGCTGAATTGGTACTTCAAAGAGCACTAATATTGGCTATCTTCTTGTCAATGATAGAAATGAATAGGTATAGCATAGCCGCCTGATGTCGGAGAACACTGTCAGGTCTATTTTCTCCCAAACTAATTGACCAATCATTATGTAGAATTCCGACAACACATGCTAAGGCTAGGCCCATTTTTCATGATGATTGGTCAATTAGGACGGGAGAAAATAGACCTGACAAGGCTCTAAAACATTTGGCGGCTATGCCAAATATAAAATGATCAGAGCAACTGAAATTTGAAAAGCATAAAGTAGATTGAAATCATCATATGGGTTTGAGATGGAATAGCAAATAAATTATTAAAATATTGCTTTTAATAGCACATTAAACCCATTTTGCAGCAGTATTAAACTTTGCAATTATGCCAAAATTCGTGAAAAGTCTGGTTGCACTACAGAACTTCACTATTGCACGAAAAAGCGGGAACATTCTTTAAGCATATTGGAAGCTTTTTTCGTCCAACACTCATCAGAGCATGATAAATAGGATAACGACCGAAAGGTGAACTGAAGTAAATAGCCAGATGCGAATACACTTGATATGATGAATAAAGCGTCTAGTTGACCCTACGATTGGTTAATAAGCACTTATTCACCATTGTTTACTTGAACGGCCTAAGAGAGAAAATGAACTCTTTTTGTTTACACAAGACTGGGTTTTGAGTCTTAATGTAGACTGATTCCAAAACAATTAAATGAAAGGACGATCTTGCTTGCCCTATGATTTTAAATTATCTTCTGTATATGTTTTGGCGTATTCTGGATTTTTTCTGGCGCAAATTCAGAATGCGTGCGCCAAAACATATACAACAAACAATAGGCACTTCTCCATATGTGGGATATCGTGGAAGCCATTCATTTCTTTGCCTAGGGCTCGGAGATATCCATTGAAAATGAATTCAGGAAGTTACAAGTAAAAGCTCGTCTTTGTGAAGGAAGGCAACTTTTCCCGGAGCGAAAGTCATGAGCGATGAATATAGCAACTTTATTTAAAGATGGCGTTGCAAGAAAATATGGTGAAAATGGAGGCATCTTATTGGTTAATGCTTTAATGTAGACAACTCCTCTGATTTGTCGAGAACAAAATGTGGTCTGTCTGCTCCATGAATTATATCTGCCAAATATTGATATTATGGTTTAGTTCTAAACTACGCTTATGAATTTCAAATTTGTTAATGGTCATTGCCAAAAAAGATCAAGTAGAGGTTTCACTCCAGTTATTATAATTTGCCATCGGCAACCTAGGAGCTCGAAATACAACGCAGTCTTAGGCATAGGAGACGGTAGGGAATGGGAGCCCCCCACGTGGGCAGAAATTCATTCCATTAGGGCAATTTCTTCTGAAGAACAAGAGATTTCCCGAAAATAGGTGTAGCTCAACACGTCTAGACAGAAACTCATTCGGGGGTAACAGATCATTAAATTTAATGCACTCCCTTATACCCATGAATTCGGCAACACCAAAGATGAAACATAATTGTATTCTTAATATAACTCGCATTTCGAATATATACTCAATGTTTCCATTCCAAAAATCCTGAGAATTCACATATAGACAGAATATTGGTAAGGCGGAAGTACAACTCGGGTCGGCGCCTTCCATGTTTTGGTAACGTAAAAGTTTCCGCTTGAGTGCATGCAGAACAATAGAACTTTGACCTCGACAGCCATAAAGGAGTGAGTTCTCCGATTGTCAAGTCCTTACTCTGTGATATTGAGATTGACCTTTGGATTCTGGCCGGGGTTCCGAGCAGTAGGGTATTTCAGGAGGAGCAAGGACTGGAAAGGCCCCGGAAGTACTCTAGAAAAGTCAACATTTTGGTACATAGTGGGTCGATTCTAAGGACTAAAATATGTACAGTTGGCAAATGTTTTAAAATGATAATGAACTGAACTGAACTGATATAGTTTATAAATATAAGCAAATGTAACGCAGATCACACAGTTGTCAAATGTTTGAGAGCTCTGATCAGATCTATTTTTTCTCAACCTAGTTGACCAATCATCATGCAGGATTCTGACCACACATGTGTTTCACAGCTACATTTAGACTCATTTTAAATGAAGATTGGTCAATTAGGCTGAGAATAGACCTGATCAGAACTCTAAAACGTGTAATGGCTATGTTAGCACAAATGCGTTCTTTACATATTTGCGAAAATCTGTCACTGGTTCCCAGTTGATATTTAAAGTTATTGCAAATATTCCAGACATTCATTGCGAGCAATGATACGACTTAAGGTGGATCTCTACTGGCAAATTACAAACAATTTACAGATATAAAGGGAATGATGAAGGGCGTTGGCTATTTATTAATAGACTAGACTTCCTAATGGAAGCCAAGTTCTAACCAACAGAGCCTCATTAATTCCACAAATGAGGAAAAGTTGAAGCAACCATTTACTATGAAATGTGACTCCTGTATAGCTAGATTAAAATGCATTAGGTAACACAAATTCTACTACTTTATTGTTGATATAAAAGAGATATGTTCTATCAATTCGCAGGCGAAACGTGTGTTCATATAGAATCTCACGCAAAATCAGCTACACGGTGATTGTACAACAAAGAAGATACATACCCTACAAAACATGCTGTCATTATGTTGGATATTATTGCTGGAATAATTGCATTCGCTTGAGGTGATTTTAAAATACTTTACAATTTATATGCTTACTAAATGGAAATTCAAGTCTGGTACCAAGCATAGGCTTACTATATGACATAAATGTACACAACATCTGCTGCACAGAGCAGCGGGATAATGATGGTACAGGGAAGCTTTACTCTATCACGGTCACGAATTAGTTGAAAAATTATCAAGCAATCATTGATTTGTGTTCTTACTATTTCAGGGTGTTGATTCGTTACCATACCCAGGTGCGGTACTACACTGCCTATGTAACATATTATCACTGTTGTAATGGATGGACGCGGATTCACAATCGATGCCTAAAACGTAAGATAATTTTCTTTCCTTCTCTCCTTACTTACTGCACCAAAAATACTGTGCAATTTTCAGAAGCAATAGTACTATAAAAAGGCAAGACTGGAAAATGGTATAGACAATGCGGTTCTTACCTTCAAAACGGTGTAGAAGCCTATTGGAGTTCGTTAAAGGCAATTCAATCCTGCAAAGCTGTTAGCAATGGCAGTCAAAAGACGTCGAAGCTGTGAGAAAATGCACTACGAACTCCATATTGTTGGAAAGAAGACAATGTCTGAGTTAAATATATAAGCCAACTTTAAACTGGAGACACTTGTTGCGCCACGATGCAGGGCATCGCGTCACTTTGGTCAAGCAGCGAATGTGGTGTGTTTACATATGATGAGTCAGGATGCATTTTTATGAAAACAAATTAATATGGCAACCTATCAAAATGACGTATTCTATTAGGCTCTTATGTTCATTACATACTCTGACCCTGCGTGGAATTGATATCTCTTGGCACTGCATGATCATGGAATCTGCACAATTTACTGTTTTGCAACATATTAGACAGGAATGATAGTGTTTTCCTAATCTTTATCACACATCCAATTGGCACATAGTCACGGAATGCTTAAGGAATATAAAAAGTTGTACAATCATCGAACTCTTCATTACTTAAACAACTAGAAAGCGATTATGCATTTCATTTTAGATAATAACGTAGCCACCATGAATTAGCTGTAAAGTACCTAAATTACGTTGATAAAGCTTACAAAGCACTCTAGGAGTTTTTGATAATATACCAGTCAAACGTCAAACGAAGTTTTCATAGCTAATCGAGAAATAATATTTGCTCCAAAATCTCATAAACCATGAGTTTCTCGAGGAATATTTGCGGGTGCAATATGCTCGCAAACTAGGTTTTACGCCGCATCAAGTATTTACGTAATTTGCAGCTAATTATCTTTGGCTACAACACCAAATACTTTCCCTGCACCATGTACAAATACTAATGCACTATAACCGTAGGCTTTCCCGTGAATCTCACTTTTCAAGCATTCTCGCGTAATACGTCTTCTTTCGTCCTTCTTACTCCTATACGAAATACCTGGGAATGCCCTCAGGGATTCGATTGGCTAAGCCTACTAATTGTTAATGGTTGGTGATGATACTTTATCCACTTCCAATGAATCGCAGACTAAACTTTATTATTGTTCTGCAGCGTCTCAATGCGTGAAAGTTGGACGATTTTTTCAACTTTGACGTACAGTGAAGCATGGGTTAAAAAGCAATGCGCACGTAGTGCGCTTTAAACGCGAACCTTATATGGCCAGTGTCAATAAACGCATTAAGTATGAATTCAGTTTGTGCCGACGGAAATTTGCAAATGCCGACGATGGGAAGTTAGAATGACTCTTCTGTTTTGCATAAAAAATAAGTTTGCTTAACTTTGGAAATTTCTCCCTTCTAGCAATGCGGAGGCTTTTTGATCGCCATTGCTAACACCCTTGCAAGATTCTAGCGCTTCCTACGTGATCTGATTGGCTACTATACTGTTTGATATCACAAGATTAATTGGCTGTAACATCTCTACCCCCTCACTCTCTCTAACCAACTTGGATCAGAATATGGTCCCAAAAAGGTCTTTCTAGCATATTGACTCGTTGACGTCACAGAGAGCTTAGTGCCATGCAAACAGGCAACACTATTACTATCTAACTTTGACCGAAAATTTAACTCATCGATGCTTCCTTGCAGCGATTCAATTCAAATACTAGAAATAATAACTTAACTGCCGAAAATAAAAAGATTGTACAAAAAGGTTTTATATGACTTCTGTATGTGTTTTTAAGAACATTCCCAATTCAGCAAGAAAATTGCACTATGGGGTTTTATTTAGGGATTACGCAAATAATCATATTTAACTACTTTTAATGAGGTTGACTATTCATTCATTTTAGTATTGATATATAGTCCAGCACATGACACTAATGATAAAATTTTGCTTATTATTCTGATAGGTTATTACCATTTAAATATTCGCTTATCATCATTATCATTTTTAAACTGAGGTCATTGCTTCTCTGCTCTGTTATAACAGAAGACCATGGATCATCAAAATAGTGACTGACAGTAGCATTAAGAATCTTATCATCATCATATCATCATCATCATGTACACACAAACTACAAATCTGAATCCATTTCTTTAGCAATTTGTAGGCCGTCATGTTTACATGGAGTTTGCGTAAGACCAAACAATTGCTCATGCAACCGAGGCTATGGAAGTCCAACGACAGGATGCAGAACAGGTAACTTCATTTTGCTCCTTTGTAGAGGCCTTTCATTCAGGCCTTCAGAATTAGAATTAGGAATCCAATATTCCTCTATTCCAGCATACTCTGCGATTTCTGCTTCAAGAAGTACTTCAAACGATATCAACAAGTCTTTGTTTTACATTGCAAGTTCATTTGCTTTCACTGTTGGCTTTGCAGTTATCTATCTGCTCTATAGTTAATTCAATGCAAGTTAACAATTTTGAGTACGATAGACTACTTAGATTTCGCAGGATGACTTCCTATCTGTAACAACCTGCCTTCGTTTCGTTTGTCCATGAGAGGAAGTTCTAGGCTAAAGTATGCTATTGGGTTCTCCTAAATGAGCTAAAAGTTAAGGTTGACAACAACAATTTTAGTGCATTCGTTTAGATTCAAGTAAATCCTTTATCCACTAGTGACATCTGTAATTATTATTATTATATAAAGCTAGACTGGTGTCTATATTGCAGATATAAACGAGTGCTTAACATCAAACGGAAACTGTGAACAACTGTGTCATAATTACATCGGAGGTCATAGCTGCTCATGTAGGAGAGGTTATACTCTGTATAGCAGGAGGCGCTGCCGAGGTGAGTTGCTTTCTGCCTTCACAAACATAGCTCAAATCGACATTAGTCCATGCAGTTCCACTCATTTGTTCTGGAATATAACGTCCTATGACATATAGATGTGATAGAGTGGACATGATGTTATATAAATATGGTCGAGTGGAAGATTGGTTACTGTATTCGACAGTTTCATTTACTAAAGTGCTATGCCTAACGATCCACTGCATTGTATGAGCTTCGTCATAAAAACTACGGAAAATCTCTGAATTTATGTGGATAGATAGTCCTAGTGTTCTGCACCGAGTTTGTCGAATAGACATCCGATAATCTCAAATTTTCCGAGTAATTTGCCATTCTGTGGTTCCTAGGGGATGTCACACCCTCACACCCCCGCCAGCAGCGCCGCCCCTGAGTATGACTGCCGAGACAACGACGGTAAGAAGGGGAACCATGAATTTTCCTCACACAGGATGAAATAAGCTAGAAATCTATGATGAAGAGCGAAGGTGGACCAGAACCTTAGGGTATCATGAAATCACAATAACTATTAGTGTGATAAATGGTGAGAAAGCATGAGGCTTTTCACTATGCAAGTAAACGGTGTAACGTTAATAAACAATCTGCAATTAAACATGACATGGGCGAGTGGCCAAGTGGTTAGGGCACTTGACTGCTGAGCAGAACATCGATGGTTCAAGCCGAACCCTCGGGCCAAAGTAGGGATGCTCGTTCACTGTCTACCCAGCAGCAAATGGGTACCTGTTGGCAGCAGTGGGGAAGTTAAAGGCGGCGAGGAAAGGATTTGGTCACCCTACCTCACTATGCCGACGGCTCAGGATGTGTGTCCTCTCTAACAGGAATTCCCCAACATACGGACTCTTATATGGGGCAAGCCTTAACTAAATTAAACATGATGTGCACTTATTTGTATTTAGGTTGGGGCGTATCTACAGGAGGGTTGAGGGGAACTTCCATGTCCCATTGTATTTCCAAAATGTGAGAAAATCCGGGTAAATCTTTAGACCTACAGTATATTTGAGACTGAGTTTATCGAAGAACTTTTTACTGCAATATATAAAACTAGTCTTGACCTAAATTATATGAAAGCTGGTCTTTATAATAAGAGTACAACTTATATACGGTAAAGAGCATATTGAGAATATAGGATATATCTTCCTGCCTAAAAGGTATGCTAAAACTTTCGCATAACATGATATCTGTTTAATTGCAAGAATTGCTTTATAGATATCGATGAGTGCGCCATTTCTAGGCAACCATGCCAATGTAATGATCCTGCGAACAACCCAAGATGCACTGCCACTTGTCACAATACGATTGGTAGTTACAGATGTTCATGCTCGACCGGCTATCGCGCAGCAACGTCAGGCAAATGTACTGGTTAGTATGGCACGAGTAGAGCATTTCAAATGAGGTGTAGGATCATAATCTATCCAGAATATAACTATTTTGTTTTGCTCTAATTCTGGGGTTGTGAGAAAAGCCGATCAGTTTGTTCTTCCAGCTTTAAAAGTGGATATGACCAATTATGAGCAATTTTCAAACCGCTTAAAAATAAACTCATCTGTGCTGAAATCACATCGTAAGAATAAACTAGAAGTGCAATTCTTTTTCTGGCACTTTGAAAATAAGTGTATTTCATGTCCAGATTGGATGATTATTGTCTTTGACAGTCATTTGTCATGAGATGTTAACAACTTAGCACTTATTCTCTCCAAATGGCAGTCCTCCATCCGGTCACAGCATGAATTATCAGATAATTATCAGAGCATAAGCCATACCACCAATGCTTTAACAGCGAATGGGTCAATAGACAGTTGTCCCAGAAATTGTAAGCACTGAATGAACAAATTATAACAAACCGTGTTTAATACTGTTTTTCTTCAGATACAAATGAGTGCCTTCATCACAATGCTGGGTGTTCACAGCTCTGCTCGAACACACCTGGCTCGTATCGATGTACATGTCGTATCGGATACCAATTACACCATGATGGCAAGAGCTGCAATGGTATGAGAGTACTTCAAACACTTTTGTAGTAAGGTTACAAGCACTAAGAAATTTCTAAAATAACATATACAGATCAACAAGAAAGCAGTATCAACTGAATTACACCCATTTGACATTCATCCATTTGAGTGCTAAAGAAATCTTCAGTGTTTAAGAAATCTTCAGTCAGATATTGAGGAAGGCTACAGACAAAACATGTTTAAAATTTTAAGCCTTATCCTGCTGTTTTTAAATATGAAATACACATTTATCTAAAATTTCTTTGATACCAGCTCTGACAGGAATATCAATATGTTTTGATATCTCTATACATGATCTAGAGCTGCGATACCCAAGAAACAGAAATCGTGGATGTTAGTCTTACTGCAAAACAAATGCTATGATGATGAACATGCCAGCTTCAGTCCTATTAAAATTGGTAATTTCATAGAAATATTCTAGTTTGTAACAGCGTTGCTGCCTATTTTCCTTAGACATTAATGAATGCTCAACAAACAATGGAGGCTGTGAGCATTTGTGCATTAACAGGATTGGAACCTTTCATTGTCAATGTAGGCCTGGTCATGTATTGGACAGTAACAAGCGAACTTGCTCAGGTAAAACTATGCGGATGAGAGTACCATACGTAACAAACTGTTAAACCATGAAATGGAACTATTCGATAACACTGGAAACTTCATTGTTTGAAAACAACGATAATGCAACAATTATAATTATCAAATAGGTGGCTACAGTCGATTCTGCTTATAGTCACATGGAATGCTGTATGGAAAAATGAGAATATAGGCAGAGTGATTGCAACTGTAGTCGTCTACTAATATAAAATAAATAAATCAATATATATAAATATATATATATATATATATATATATATATATATATATATATATATATATATATATATATATATATATATATATATATATATATATATATATATATATATATATATATATATATATATATATATATATATATATATATATATATATATATATATATATATATATATATATATATATATAAATGTATATATGCATGTAAATTTATAATATATATACATATAACCCAGAAACAATGGATATTAGACAGTAAACTGCAATTCCATGATTTCTGCTATCTTCGTCTCCCTCAGCAATTATCGCCCTCCTTCACCCTTTTAATGTCGTGACTTTCAAAAACAGTGCAAAGTAGCCCTCTTCATCATTGCCTGCTGTCTATAATAGTTCTCCTTGATCTAATACATGAAATGACCACAATAGCTTTGCATGCACCCTTTAATCGCAGATAGGATCGACAAACAGGCCAAGATCAATGAAATCATTCACTGTGTAAAAGTGCCTTGATTACTGTAAGATTACACACCTAAAATATTGGCACCACAAATGAGCTATATAATCGAAAATTTTTCAATTACTCCCTTTTCAGAATTTATGAACTGTCTATTTTGTTATATCGTAAATACACAAATGCATAAAATATACAAATAATGGAATACTGTATGAAGCTTTGCTAACTAAGAAGGTCATAATTCTGTGTCGTATTCTATGATGAATGACGGAGCCAACTCGAGCTGTAACTTCAATAATTCCTCCTGCTATATTGCTAGTACCAAATTTGTTCCCGTTCCTTTCAACACACCCTTACTTCATACCTATACTATCATGGCAAACTCTTAAGTGAAATTTGAACGAGCATGTAACGTCTTCTTACGAATGTTTAACACATTCCTTGCAAAAATCTGACCAGGTTTCAACCTTTAAAATAATCTGAGTTGCTTTGATGCAACAGAATACTTATTGACTTCTCAAAAATAAACTTCCTAGATATAAATGAGTGTGTCAGTAATTCTCACGGATGTCAGCACATTTGCAACAATATTGACAGTGGATTCTTCTGCACCTGTCGTGTTGGCTACAAACTGAACGCGGACAACAAAACATGTGCTGGTAAGTAGCTTACAGCTGCACTCAAATAAATATCTTGTGTGGATGTATTGTACTTTCAATTTTATACCACACACAATTAGAAACATCTAAAGAATTGAAGCCTATCCAGTGCCGGGAAAATGTTGAATTCCTCAAGGATTACCATATACACGCATCATTGAACGTCCTGAGATTTCACTCAGCAAAGTGAGTTCTCATCAAATTTTGAAGTATTTCCACTAAATCTAAAGTTTAACTCAGTCTCTGCTATTTCAAAAATATCCTTTCAGACATTGATGAGTGCAACGATTTTCAACCTGGAACGAGCACGATAATTTCCAGGTGTACACAGAAATGTCACAATACCGTAGGCTCATACACCTGTAGTTGCAACAATGGATACAGACTGTCATCAGACGGAAAGACATGCTACGGTAAGTTGACAAGGCATTAGTGGTCACATTCGTTAGATATGATAGCATATGGCAGTTTCATACAGTATATGGCACATACTTCACATATATACCTCTCTGCTATGAGGTTAGTAATCCGGTTTCCTAGTTAACAATTTGCTTGGCTTACACTAGAGCAAGCAACAGCTGTATTACCACACCATTACAAATCCAAGCCAATTAACATAAAGTTGACCAACAATAAACAAATATGTACTAATTTATACTTGTAGAAGTTGATGAATGTGCAACAGGTACGCATGGGTGTCAGCAAGTATGCAGTGATACACTTGGTAGCTACAAATGCACGTGTTTAAGTGGATACCAACTAAATGTGGATGGCCATTCGTGTGATGGTAAGGTGACTTTACATGTATTCAATGTTATCCCCAATGTAGCACGCCTATGTGAAATTAAGGAAAAGAAACTGCATCACTATTGTCATCTGACGTTGACTTTACTCTAATCCATGCTTACATCATATCTAGAAAAGAACTACTGCAATCTTGCTAATTGAGGTCGATTCTTACATGACTTGTCAAACAATACTATTAGATCTCTACTTTGAAAGGTGCCTCATTCTCGTGGCTCCAGGCATAAAGTTTATATCTAAAGCAAACAACTGTGAGGCAAAACGAATGCTCAAACTTAAAGTAATGATGTTCCGATCACATATTGCAATATTATAAAGATCTTTTGAAAAAGTAAAAACTCAGCGCTATCAAGGGTCAAAAAAATCTTGAAGGCAGTTGTATGCATTGCCTTACATCCTACTGAGCTGTAGTCCACTTCACTATACCGGGTCATTTCAACCCATTAAGTACTACTCTCTATTGCAAGGGTGACCAAACCGTGGCACGCAAGCCGTATGCAGCCAGCTGAAATTTAATCTACGTAGCGAGGGTCATTTCAACCCAGTAGACAAATAAGGACAATTTTGCTTAAGAATTAGAAGAGAGTGAATGTACTAGTTGCCATTGTTATTTACGTGAATGTAAATTCACAACTTTCAATGAAGTCCTCGTACTTCACTACTATGTTAAACGAAGTAAGAAAAATGGTTACAGTAAATTCATTAATCCCTTGCAGCCTTAGTCTTTTGCAATGTGTTGTATGCTGCTCGTATCCTAGAGGAGCTCTGCTATCCCTGTTCTTTTAGTATTTTTATGCATAACTGAACTGGCAACTACAGGGACGGACCTAGACGGACGATATGGGCTCTCGAGTAAAAAAGGCATTCTGAGCACCCTTTAAATCAACAATTAAACATATCCAGGGCTCTCAATGCATATCCTTTAGCATCAACCATAAAAGATAAAAGGTAAGTGGGTTAAAAGATCGATCTGCGTTCACACTGAAAACAGTTTCATGCAAGACTAATACTGTTGCCACTAAAGATGTGACTCGTGTTTACCGCTCAATCGATGCTGCTAGCAGTATTCATAACCACATTTACTTTTAATTTTCAGATATAAACGAATGTTTAACATCAAACGGAGGCTGCGAACAGCTTTGTCATAATTTTATCGAAGGTCATAGTTGTTCATGTAGGCGAGGATACGCTCTAAAGAATGTCACACGCTGCCTTGGTATGTAGCTAATACCAAAATGAATAGTATTGTTAATTTATTTCATGACATTATGTCCTGTCGTATTAAAAAAGAATCGAATGAGTGGGAGGATAAATGGATAGAATTCTCATGTGGTCCATTTACGTAACGGCCATCACCAGGCCAATATCTCAAGCAATAGCTGGAAAATTGCCTGCTAGTATAACTGCCAAAACAAGGACAATTAGAACCAAACTTCATGACAGTAGATGAGGCAAGTTAGCAATCTAAACGAAGCGCAAGTGACTTGTGAATACTTCGAGGCGTGTCCATTCGCTGTCTATATAGGCCCCAGCGAATATCTGTTGGCCTTGCTGAGGAGATACCTGGACAGTCAGGAGATGACAATCCTGGTCAGTTCATCACCGATCGCATCCTTGATATATGTAGTCATCCCTTACACTTTTCTTGCAATTAAAAATCTACTACGATATGATACCCTTCATACAACTTTAATTTGATATGAATACAACAATTACTTCTTAGATATTGATGAGTGCACCATTTCCAGCGGGAAATGTGAGTGTTATGATCATTTAAACAACCCAAAATGCACTGCGACGTGCCACAACACAGTTGGAAGCTACAGGTGTTCATGTTCAAGTGGATACCACTTTGGAACGTCTGGCAAATGCACTGGTTGGTATAGTAGAGACATTTTGTTTGTGTAATGTAAAGAAAAAGCACAAAGTAAAGAGAAAGGTTAAATCAAGGAGAAAGGTCAGTTCAATCAAGAGAAAAAAAGAAAGTTAAACATAGGGATGTGGGAGCAAGTTTATTGACATTAGATTTAAATACAAGTTGTAAGAAGAGGGTAGTACGGCATCCCCAAGTTTACAATTTCCCAGAATAAAATAGATAATAAAATGTAGGGGAATTGCCTAGCGTTTAAAAAATTTCGTAAGAATGCACTAATTAGGCTGACGAGGTGTCAACTACATATATATATATATATATATATATATATATATATATATATATATATATATATATATATATATATATATATATATATATATATATATATATATATATATATATAAATAAATATATATATGTGTGTGTGTGTGTGTGTGTGTGTGTGTGTGTGTGTGTGTGTGCGCGCGCGTGTGCATGGTGTATTTATATGATATAGATATGTCTCGTGATAATATCAAAGGTGATAGCACTGGCGAAACAGAGTGGCATGGGGCCCTTAGAAATATTGGAATATGTTATTCGGGGATCTTTTCCAGCTTACAAATCCCCCCTGTCTAGAAAAAAATGAGAAGTACGGACTTTTATTAAAGAAGTACGGACTTTTATTAATCAGGGAGGAAAGAAGCGACAATTGGGGTGTGGATAGGGGAACCCCAGCGCATAAAATATCTTCTTATATCAATTAATGGAAAAATCTGTCCCTTGAAACCTCTGTGGCCTCTGTGTCGGTTACGCGAATACGTCAGAGCTGAGGCTCGGCCTTAAATATTATCCAAAAAGGATTCAGCTCAAAGTTTAAGTCTGCTGCAAAATCTCGCTACCCATTGGATTGTCTATCGAATATTTAAGACATTAAATATTTGCACTGTACCAAATCTTATTCAATACTGTGTTTTTCCAGACATAAATGAGTGCCTCAATGACAATGGTACATGTTCACAAATTTGCTCCAACACACCTGGCTCCTATCGATGTTCATGCAACATCGGATACCAGCTACAAGGTGATGGAAAAAGCTGCAGTGGTAAGATGGCACTTTCACATGCCACTACGTCTATAATCAATTTAGTGTAAATCCTACAAGCACTTCTATTAATATAGAATTTGCATTTCTCAGGAAATTCCAGGCAGCGTATAACAGTATCAATACTAATAACTCTTCTCATAATATCTTATCGCATGGCCGGGTCCAACTTGTAACTGGACTTAGTAATTACGCAGTGATAGTTAGGTGTCCAGTTGCGCGATCCCCTACTTGCAATATGTATATATATATATATATATATATATATATATATATATATATATATATATATATATATATATATATATATATATATATATATATATATATATATATATATATATATATATATATATATATATATATATATATATATATATATATATATATATATATATATATATGTATATATGTATATATGTATATATATATATATAAAGAGAATAAACAACAAATATACTATCCTTTCAGTAAACGTTTCGATTAGAATCTTCATCAGTACTGAGTACATATATACATATATATATATTTATTTATTTATAGATGCATGCATGTTTGCATGTATGTATGTGTGTATGTATCTGTATATACATCACTAGTACTACAGTGATAATATACTTATATTTAATAGCGTTGTTGTCTGTTCCAAATAGATATCAATGAATGCGCAACTAATAATGGTGGTTGCGAACACATGTGTGTTAACAGCATTGGCAGCTTTCAATGCCAATGTGGCTCAGGTCATGTATTGGATTATAACAAACGAACCTGCTCAGGTAACAGACTATCGTCTAATGAAAAAACCGTTAAATTATGTAACAGAACGATCTGATGCTAGTAGAAGAATCATTGTCCAATTGTAACAACTAGTATTACCAGCAGAATCTATAGAACTGATATGACAGAAACTATGGCATCGGACGCAATTATATGCAGTTGTCTACGAAGAGATGGATACTAACAGAAGCATGGGATAAGTAAACATAGACTGTCTAATACCAAAACACTGGTAAATTAGATTGACTTAGTCTGGGAGTAATCTTCTTTTAGTATTCATAAATTTTCTGATCGCTTACTCTCGAGTACCGAATAAACGGGCGGTGGGAATAACGAGGGGGGTTGGAAATTGCTCTGAAAACTGATAATTGAGGGTTTGAAGCTATGACACTTGGGTATTGTGAAGAACAACCTGGGAAGACTGACTAATCAAATGTTGTCAACAAAAAGCAAAGTAATAGAAATCATAGTCGTAGTGTAAGCGAGTACTAAATAAAATAAAATTCTATTTAGTCTCTAGAAGTAAATGAAATATTCCTTGGGAACAGTAAAATTTCACTAAGAAAATCATCAAAATTATTAAATGAGGTGGGGTTGGAATATATACAGGGGTTTATAAAAAAATTAAAAAATTAATCAGGGAGGAATACTATTCGGTACTCATGAGTAATTCGATAATAATGGGTGTATACGAGTGTGAACAGTTAGATGTGGATATATTTCAGAGGCATAACATTCACACCCGTCTATACTGAAAACTTTTCTTTATCCTATCTTCTATTTTGGATATAGCTACTTATAATTCGACCAGCTAATTCATGGTATGTAAAAATGAGAAATCAACTGGGGCTAAAAAGTCAAAATTCGCTCCATTCTACCCGTTTTGTTCTGACTATGTTGTAACTTTCTAGCCCACTGTGTTTCTTCTTATTGGCACAGAAAAATGTCCACTGCTTCTCAGCTTATCAGTAGCTGACGATAATCAGAGATCTTACTGACTACGTCTTTATACACTGGGTTTTGCACAATTAGCAGAGTGAACATGACTTTAATCGATATGTAAAGTATACGTAATTAGTAAATGCTGTAGAAAACTTTGAGAAAACATGAGGTCATAGATTATTAGATCTGTGTCTTGCTTCACGATGAATGAAAGGATTCAATCGAGTCGTAACTTCCCTTTCTCCTATATTAGAATGCAAGTATCAACGTGAGCAAGTATCTCTGTTCAACAAATACTCAAAACTAGAACTGGTCCAGAAACACTGGACCATAAACTCCATGCTAAATTTATTGAAAACGAACTTTTAACAACTCTGAGTTACCTAGGTGGCATTAAACTTCTTATTGATCTACAAAACTGCATTTTCTAGACATAAACGAATGTACGAGTCATCCCCACACATGTCAACACATCTGTAACAATTATCACGGCAGTTTCTTCTGCTCTTGCCGTGATGGCTATAAATTGAATGCGGATAATAAAACATGCAGTGGTAAGTACGTCATATCTGATAGCTGTATTCATACCTCTTACCTCTATCCTAATGTAATGTTTTAATATAGATACTGTCAATACAGTAGCAAGCCTAATCTAATGTCATCTACATGCAACGTGAGTATTTCAGGACATAAAACAAAACAACAGAGGCAGTTCAATAGAAAACTTGAATAGTGTAGGAAGCACTTTGAATTCTTACAGCACTACCCATTATTCACAAATATTCCAGTCCGATGCAGGTAAACTCATATGTCTGAATAGAATCTCATCAGATTTTGAATGCACTTGTACTTTGAGCATGTAGATGTTGCAAATTGGTCTCATTTTTAAACTGTCCTTTCAGATATTGATGAATGTACCGATTTTCAACCTGGAACGAGCACGATATTCTCGAGGTGCAGACATAAATGCCACAATACTGTAGGCTCATACACCTGCAGTTGCAACAGTGGCTACAGACTGTCTTCTGATGGGAAGACATGCTATGGTGAGTTGATAGCTCAATACTAAGCTTGTATACAGTAATGTCATATAACACCTCATATCTGTACGTAGCGCAAATAGGCTAGAAAGCTGCATTACTAGCTTATCGTTTGCTTCATAACAAGCAACAACCTTAGAACCAACCTATCGCAAAGTCAAGCTTATCAAAATCTGTTACTGCCAATCAGATATAGTGCTGAATCTCCATTTTTATATGCATCTGCCTCAGACTAGTGTTGAATGTAGAGTATGGAAATGTATTTTATTTGCAGATGTGGATGAATGTGCAACAGGATTACATAGCTGTAAGCAGTCATGCAGCAATACCTTGGGAAGTTACACCTGCAAGTGTTTTAGCGGGTATCAACTAAATACGGATGGACATTCATGTGCTGGTAATATGACATTGCACAATTCCATAGAATAATATTTCCAATATACAAAAATATATATTTTTGAGCAAGGAAACATGAGATATACCCGCATAAACTTCTATGGGGGAAAAGATACTGTACAAAGGCACGATAGTTAGCTATAAGCGCAAGACAGCATGTTATGTAACCAGCAATCAGTAATCTATAACTGTAAACTAGTAAGCTATAAAAGCACAACAATTAACGTTAAGACAAGACATATTGCAAAATACGCAACGTAAGTCAGTAATCAGTGAAGGTAAGCCGCTGGATAAAGTGTACAATATACACTGTTTTCTCTTCCAACTGGCGGAAAGCAACATTGAAGAGTGCGTATCAGTAATGAGCCACTTATAACCTTTCAAAACAGACGACAGGCATATATGTGTTCATGCTAAAGATTGCTTGGTATTAGATCAACACACTTACTACCAAAATTGGCGCACTTGTTCACCGTTCAAGAAGATGTTTCCTAGCATCATTCATAATCACACCTATTTTTGGTTTTCAGATATAAATGAGTGCCTAACCTCAAACGGAGGCTGTGAGCAGCTGTGTCATAACTTCATCGAAGGTTATAGTTGCTCATGTAGGAGGGGCTATTCCCTATACAATGGCACACGCTGTCTAGGTGAGTTGATGGATACTTTGAAACCACTAAGTACTTCAGCTAGGTGGAGGGTGGGAGGGGGCAAACTTATCTGTCAAAGGTAAATTTGCAGATCTTTAATGTTAACTATCACTATTTTCATACTTTTATGATAGAAATGTGATAGCTTATATGTGAGTATAGCACACTGTGAAATTCAACAAAAATCAAGCAAGTGAATGTACGAATGGACAGAGTGCTCCTCAATCCAATGTATGGTGTAAACGTATTTGTTTCTGCTAAGCTCTTTCTCATGTATATCTAGATTAATTCATAATCTATACTGCATATAACAACATTAATCTGATATGAATGCAACAATTGCTTCTTAGACATTGATGAGTGCACCATTTCCAGCCGGAAATGTAAGTGTTATGATCATATAAACAACCCGAAATGCACTGCGACGTGCCGCAACACAGTTGGAAGCTACAGGTGTTCATGTTCAAGTGGATACCACTATGGAATCTCTGGCAAATGCACTGGTTAGTATGATAGATACATTAGATTTTAGTATGGAGGAAATGACCTTGAATGCATGATACATGTGACTTACGTCGCCAGGCTGTATCTTGAGAATGCACCAATCAGGATAATGAAGGGTTACCTTATGTCGAAGATTTTATCTTAGGCACTAGAAAAAGTTTGATACAGAGATTTGAGTAAAGGCTGTAGGTGTTCTAGCTTACTGAGCTAACCCCAAAAAGTCAATGATAAACAAAATATACGTCTTTAATACAATGTGGTATCATTGATACAATTGCACTAATCTGTAATATCACCAGAGTTCATAAAAGTCATGGCTCAACAGCTCTGAGTCGTAGGAAGATTTTCCATCTATGTCATATTTGAAGAAGGTGTAGTAATTTGTATCAATAATCCAGTTTCAGCAGTTTTCAGGTAATGCAACATTGACTATCAAAGGCATTGCCCTTTAACAGTTAAAGTTTTTGAGACAAAAGCAAAGCAAGACGCTAGTTTTGATTGTCTTGAAAGAGGAAAGTTTATGATGAAGATTTCACAACTGGAGGAATGTGGGGCATTTTTCTGGACTCTGAATATCACTATAACAATCCTCAATACAACTATATTAATCTTTAACATAACTTTATTTTTAATGTGTACAACTGATATCTAAAAGCGTTTTTCGTCGTGAGCAGTTCTAACATTACTTTTGCTGTGGCGCGGTTAGGTACAAGTAGTTTTCAAGCCTCAAACCAGCAACCCCCTGCACCTTTACAGAGCTTCAGCAAATTCTTCGTCAATGAATAATAATGTTTTTTAAAACCTCTCATTTTATATATAAATTTAATTACAATAATACACCTCACAAGATACATAGCAGTGTATAGCTGACTTGCTTGTAGAGAGCATACAAGAGTATAACATAATGTAAAACCAGAAAATATAAAAAATAAACAGATAAAAGGAATGGAGGAATTAGATGGTTAAAAGTTCTGGATAACGATGACGATGGCAGAAATTATAGTAACTAGATCTAGTCATAGCCTTCATGATGGTTCTCTTTTGCATGGTCTTATCGAAATGTAAATCGTTTATCAAGGATAAAAGAGAATCGCAGAAAGAACCTCTAGCCCCAATAGCATCCATCGAAAGATTGACAAACTTGACTTTACTGAAAGAGAGAGTGTGAAAGAGGTTGCTCATCAAAGAACTATATTTGGCAGCTTTATGGTCACTATTGTTTTGCAGATTAGTTCCAAAATCTACTGTAAGCTCAAGGATGTAAAGAATATCTGTGTCTGTAAGTAGAAGAAGATCAGGGAGAAAAGATTTGTTGTGAACTGCCAGAATAATTAGAAAAGTTTTGAACCATGACCAATAAGATGATGTTCTAGAGAGAAAGAACTACGATCTATTATCTAAGCAACGGGAGGTGGCCTGATAATAGATAAACTACTAAGCTACTTGTATAACATCAGAACAATGAGAAGAGCTACAATAATACCATCAGTTGGCTCAATACCATCAGCCAAACATTACCTTTGGAATTTTACAGAAAGCCTGCCTATTAGGAACTGCAAGAACTCTTCGCTTTGTGCTTAATATCTGAAGCTACAGGTAGTAACCTGGTATTTACCAAGTATACCCAGCAAACTACATCAACAACTATGATAACTATAATAATAATAATACTAATAATACTACATTAAAACTTTTATAACGCGAAACCAAATAAAATGCTCATTTATCTATGGCGCTTCACAGTATGTAATGTCCAATGCCCCCTGTATCTAAAGGTGTCTCAGATACCTTATTAAGTATTAAAACAAGGTTGCAATAATATGTTCTCGGAGTTTTTTGAAAAGACAAACAGTTTCTGAAGTTCTAAATTCTGAGGGGAGAGAGATCGTTGTTCATCAAGGGTCATACTATTGATAGAACGTAGTGAATACGTTGACTGTTTCAATTCTATCAAAGCACATATATATTCTGGTGATGCGTTATGAACTGCTTTGTAAACAATAGTCATGATCTTGAGTTGAATGTAATATCTAGTTGGTAGCCAGTGTAATAGCTTTACAGCTGGAGTGATATGTTCAAATTTGGATAGAACGAGTACTAGACATACATGAATCTCATTTGTCAATGTAGTCTTGAGATTTTTCAATATCATGATAGCTGTTCAATTTCTCGTACGACTTTCAAAGCTATCAATGCTCAAAATAGCTAAAATACTCTCTATTTCTAAATTATTTTAGATATAAATGAGTGCGTTTCTCACAGAGGAGGGTGCTCACAAATTTGTTCAAACGTACCTGGCTCGTATCGATGTTCATGTCATATTGGATATCAAATACAAAGTGATGGAAAAAGCTGCAGTGGTAAAATGATACTTTCACATACTGTTGCACCTTCTATGAATTCGGTGCAAATCCTATACACAGTATTATCAATATTGACTTTTCATCTTGCTGAGGTAATGTCGAAATTCCAGGTAATGTTTAGCAGTGCCTATCACTTGGTCAGATCCTAACTATGATTGTACTTAGCGACATACATTTCCAATTAAGAGTTCAATCTCTCAGTTTCCAATTTCAGAACTGTTATACTTCATAGTGTAATAGCATTGCTACCTGTTTTACGTAGATATCAACGAGTGTTCAACAAGAAGTGGTGGCTGTGAACAGTTGTGCATCAACAGCGTGGGAAGCTTTAATTGTCAATGTAGTCCAGGTTATGTATTGGACTATAACAAACGAACCTGCTCAGGTAATATTTCACACATAGTGGTGTTGCATATAACAAACTGAGCAATCATTTAGTGTATCTCTCTGATAACACCAGAAACGCAACTATGACAATATTGCAACCACCATGGCTATTAAGTTGGCAATGAACCTATCGCAAAATATCGAGGAGAATGTAAACGGACGACATGATAAGTAAGATTCTTGTAACAGAAAGAAGCCAACTGCGAGGAAAGGCATCTAAGCCTGCGCTAATCGTCTCAGTTTCTTTCATGAATATACCTTCTAATTGATCCTACATTACTACATTTTCTAGACATAGACGAATGTCTCAGCCATTCACATGGGTGTCAACACATTTGTAACAATTATCGTGGCGGATTCTTTTGTTCTTGTCATACTGGCTACAGACTGAATGCAGACAACAAAACTTGTGCTGGTAAGTACGAAATGCATCTCCATACCTATCACTAACACAATTTTCTTCTGTAGGAGGGACTGTTGTGAATTTTTGCACTGCAACTGTAGGAGTAATATAAGGCGGCCTACATAAGAGCACAAGCAAGAATGAAAACCGCTTAAACCCATAAATAGCATCAGTGGTTCAAATTCCTCAAGGATTAAGTCTGCTGCCAAAAAAATACCTGATCCATTGGAAGTGAGCTTGTGCCTCTTAACAGATCAGATACCCATCACATTCAGAATTCACCATTCCCTCTAAACTTGTAGCAAAGTCGAGTTTCAGCCATTTCAAAATTATTCTTTCAGATATAGATGAATGCAAAGACTTTCAGCCTGGGACGACCACAATAGTATCGAGCTGTACACAGAAATGCCACAATACAATGGGCTCATACACCTGCAGTTGTAGAGTTGGATACAGACTATCATCTGATGCGAAGACATGTATTGGTAAGTCAATAAGTCAATGCACTAAGGATTCGTTAGATAAGACTGTGAAATCTTTGTAGAGTTACCTCCTTTCCGTATCACACCAAAAAGAGGCCAGAAATTTAATTGCCTAGTTTATCTTTTGATCGGTTTACATCATAAGTAGGAACAGCTATACTACATAAGCAAGATCAAGTTTATAATCAAATTGACCGTAAGAGTTGTGTCTTGGCTTAGTATTCTTTCTTGCAAGAAAGACAACTGAGCCAAGTAACAGCTCATATGATCATTCTGATAATAACCTAAAGAGGTATGAGTCTATAGACACGCCTGCCGGCTAGCATTCAGCTAAGATACCTCCAATCTCAGAGAGTATCCTAAAAGTACGAAGAATGAATGTAGAGTATAGCAATGTGGTTTACTTGCAGATGTGGATGAATGTGCAACAGGATCACATAGCTGTCAGCATTCATGCAGCAATACGTTGGGGAGCTACACCTGTAGGTGTTTCCATGGGTATCAACTAAATACGGATGGACACTCGTGTAGTGGTAATATGATTTTATATGACTATTCGCATTCACATTAATTTCACATGCACTATTGTAAAGTAAAGAGAAAAGACAGTTCAGCACATCAAAAACTTCACTACAGAGATGTCTACATGACATCGAACGATGAGTGTAAACTGCAAGATCAACTGCGGAGGAGAAACAACCAGTCATATGTCAAAACAGTAAGCTATCAGAGAAAGGTAGACAGTTATACGGCAACATTTCTACTGTTTGAGTTACGAACCCTTGAGTTGAAATCTTGAACGCCATTACAAAACGTCTACTTTTAAATAACCGTGTTCTTGAGTCCTGCTATCTTTTTCCAAGGGTACTTATCTTCTAGCGTTTTCATTAGCGATGCAGTTTGGACACTTTAATAGCTATTCCTGTATACTCGATGATCCACACATACCACTTGCACTGTATTAGAAAATTATCCTTATGTTCTAGATACTAATGAATGCCTATCATCAAATGGAGGATGTGAGCACACGTGTCATAACTATCCCGGAGGTTATAGTTGCTCATGTAGAGGAGGCTATACTCTTACCAGTGGTAGACTATGTCAAGGTACGTTCATGGTACTTTTGATACAACAGCACTAATTGACATTCTTTCATACAATCGCAGATCTTGATGGCAATTAACCGTACAACAAAGTTGTGTAAAGCAGAAGATACATTTAAGAGGCTAATATGAGATGATAACCCTTATGCAATATCAATCTTATAGCTACAGCAATTACTTCTTAGATATTGATGAATGCACCGCTTCCAGCGGGCTATGCGAGTGCTATGATCCTGCAAACAATCCAAGATGCATGGCAACGTGTCACAACTCAGTTGGAAGTTACAGATGCTCCTGTTCGGTTGGCTATAGTGTGGCGTCGTCTGGCAAATGCATGGGTTAGTATACTAGCATTACAATGTTAAAGAGATGGAAGAGTATAGAATATTGGAGCACAGTAGTGCCTATTTTACTGTCGTCTTGGAAAGCAAAAGAGTTGTCTTGGAAGTGCAAAAGTGTGACCAAGCTTTTATAATCTTGAAGCCCTGAAGCTTCTGTTATCCTGTTTGAAGTATGCTAGAAAGAACGTGTAGCACCGTTAAACATAACGTGAAAGCCAAGCAATTCCCAAAGGACGTGGCCAAAGTTCATCATAGCAATGTGCGGTCTGAGAAATTTTTCTCACAATATGCATTGAGGCAGAGCCACTCTGTTTGAATAACTCTTTATTGTGAACTGATGAGAGACTTCTTTCGATTTATTCCTCTTGTCTCAGTAGATGTGGCCAACTATTTATAATGCCGAAGGAGCATACGTTAAAGGTAAAATGTGGTCGAATTACATATCCATTGAAAAATGAGGAATGTCACTTAGTCTCGTTGAGCATACGTAGGTGTCACCTAAAGGGGCTCTTCACACATTTTGAGAACTAGGCTCATTATTCAAGATAAATCGACAGCTACCTCTTACTCGTGAGCTACGCTATTACCATTAACCTTACAATCATGAGAGCTGTTTATTATCTCGTACCCCAATTGGCAATCGGCAAATATTCCTGCATGAGCATTCCCAACAGTCAAAAATCTATTGTATCAAACTTTCTTGAACACTGTCTTTTCAGATATCGATGAGTGCCTTCATAGCAACGGTGGATGTGCACAAATCTGTTCGGACATACGTGGCTCGTATCGATGCTCATGTAACACCGGATATCAATTACAGAGTGACGGAAAGAGCTGCAGTGGTAAGATGACACTTTCACATACCGTTGCATCTACTGTCAAATTAGCGTAAATCATACACATAGTTTCATGAACATTGACCTATCATCTTGTCTCAGGAAATTCCTGGTAATTTACAACTTTTATTACTAATCAATACGCTCTTCATAATCTATCGTATATTTAGGTCCTGGCAGCAAATGGACATATTAACTATGTACTTCAAAGTAAGAGTCCTATTACATGATTCCCTATATCAAGAGCAATAAGCTGCTCTCATCTTTACTACCCTTGGAAAGTTATAATGCCTTCAGTGTTGGAAAATCTGGCCTAGCAGTTTTCATCTCCATTATAGCTTCAGATGGAAATAGCAAATTGAAATGAAATAAAAAACCCAAGCACTACTAAATCCATAATAGGCAGATCGTAGGAAACTAGGGTAGATATTGTAATGGACCTTCCATAATTTTTATGCGCAGTTATAGATGTAAATTGCACTGCACAAGAAGATGGGAAATGAATAACATCATCACGTGAATAGCAATTCAATACCACAAAGAATAAGTAAGCGAACTAGAAGACTTAGGTAAACATTTCAACGATCTGATTCAATAGGTATGAATAACGATCAATGATACAGCAATATAAATACATACATACCTACATACATACCTACATACATACATACATACATACATACATACATACATACATACATACATACATACATACATACATACATACATACATACATACATACATACATACATACATACATACATACATACATACATATACACATACATACATACATAAATATATATATATATATATATATATATATATATATATATATATATATATATATATATATATATATATATATATATATATATATATATATATATATATATATATAGAAAGAATAAACCACAAATATACTTTTCTGTAAAGTAGGTGTCTCATCTACTTTACAGAAAAGTATATTTGTGGTTTATTCTTTCTATACAATTTAATTATTATAAAAAATCCAGAGGTAGTGGCTGGTACTCGATGATAATATCGAAACTTACTTTCTTTACAGATATCAACGAATGCTCAACAACCAATGGTGGCTGTGAGCACTTGTGCATTAATAGCGCCGGGAGCTTTCATTGTCAATGCAAGCCTGGCCATGTACTGGATTATAATAAACGAAGTTGCTCAGGTGAAACTACGCAAA
Organism: Mastigias papua; assembly: GCA_964019165.1. Taxonomy (NCBI): domain Eukaryota; kingdom Metazoa; phylum Cnidaria; class Scyphozoa; order Rhizostomeae; family Mastigiidae; genus Mastigias; species Mastigias papua. The sequence continues at coordinate 1,090,722 of OZ025272.1, forward strand.
TAATTGTACAATACCTATCGGATGGTTTTATCATGCAGTGTAACTCTTTGGTGAAAGTAGAAAACTCTGATTTCCTTTGATCCTTAGTACTTCATGTAAGATCACTGTGGGTCAACTGAGATAGATTGCAAAGCTTGGGAGCCGGATCTAACTGTAGCAAAAATACAACTTGTTTTACCACAGATGTCCTATAAGTTGACATGGCAGATAATTTATTGACAAGGGTATCACGAGCAGGAGCGTAATGACAGAAGCAGATTAAATTGGAAATGAGGCTACCAGCTATAAGAAATATTGAATTGTATTAGGAGAACCAAAGACTACGTCAAATGAGCAATCATGCTTGGGTTGCTCTCTATCTATCATTTATATGCTCTTTGACACGATATCTGTATCAAACTTCCAAACAATCCGATCTACCTTCATACATTCAACTTCTCATTGATCCAGCAACACCATACTTTCTAGACATAGACGAGTGCTTCAGTCACCCACACGGGTGTCAACACATCTGCAACAATTTTAAAGGCGGTTTCTTCTGCTCCTGTTATGTTGGCTATCGACTGAATGCGGACAACAAGACGTGCACTGGTAAGTAAGGCTTATATATGTGAAAGTATCATTCGCACAATTTTGTTGTCTAAATGATGAACTATTGCGCAGGTGCTTCTTCAAGGAGGCGTAACTTCCGGGCGGATCGACAGCTACCGTACCCTAATATTTGCAATCAGGGAGAAAATTAGGGCAACTATTCCTAAATACAGTATATCTGCATCACGTTAGTTGCATTGGAAGAACTTCATTTAATGCCAAATATACAAATTCCGAGCAAATGTAACTAGCTCTAATATATACGACTAAATTACATTTAAGTAATTCATCCTTCTAAGATCATAAGTACCGTTGGAGAAGTTTGACTTGCATAGGTAACATGAAATAATTACATAATTTAAGTAGAAACTTTCAAATCATTGTCAAATAACAGTAACAGGACTCAAAAAACATCGGGTAAAGGTCTTTTAGTTGAAAAGCATGTGGTTCAGAGAGTAAATCAAAGAGATGTAGAGTTGGAGGGAGATATCAGAGATTTGATATAGGAGGTAGATCTAAAAGGTGTGATTTACATAGTAGACTTGAGACAAACGATTCAGGAAATAGATATGAGACAAGAGAGTTTGGGGGTAGATCAAAATATGTCATACAGACGGTATGTATGAAGACTGTATGAGATTTTAACTGCACTGTGCAAGGACACTTCCCACAAAAGTCTTGAAATAAATTGTCCTCCCAATACTTGAAGTATAATAGTAAATTTGAATACAGCCGTAGAAATATTCTACGCCAACATGATTTGATGCAACATCTTACAGAAAACAGTTGAAATGAAATCCTGGTTAACGATAGGTGCACTTTGAAGTCCTTGAAGATAACACTTGCAGGTCAGAATGTAACGGGTACATTGAAAGTGCGCTGTTATTGTTCACCAAGTCTTACTCGTGCACAATTTAGAATTCACTATTCACTTTTACCCAGTACAGAGTGACACTTTCACATCTTTCCATTTAGATATTGATGAGTGCAGCGATTTTCAACCTGGGACCAGCACAATATTCTCAAGGTGTACGCAAAATTGTCACAATAATGTGGGCTCGTATACCTGCAGCTGTAACGTTGGATACAGACTATCGTCTGATGGGAAGACATGCTACGGTAAGTTGACAAGTCATTGGTATTTATATTCGCCATATATGCCATCTAAAGACAGTTTGATAAAGTATTTCACTGATGTCATTCTTTGAGTATGCTAGTAATCCGTGCTCATAGCTTAATTTCTGCTTACTTTACATCAAAGCAAGCAACAGCTGTACGATCAAACCACCACAAAATCTGAACCAGTTTAAATCTACTGCTGTCAATGTAATAGCAAGTCCATCTAACTAAGCAGCTGATCATTGCAATATAATATCTAAGTCTCGTTTACTGTACATCTGTCTTCAATAAAGTTAATCAATACCATTACTGCTGATTATATAGATGTGTTTTGCTTGCAGATTTTGATGAATGTATAGCAGGTTCGCATGGGTGTCAGCAAATATGTAATAATACATTGGGTAGCTACACCTGTAAATGCTTAAGTGGGTACCAACTAAATGTGGATGGATATTCTTGTACAGGTAACGTGACTATACATGCTATTCTGTATTCCCAATGCTATTCCCAATGTTGTACAACAATATGTAATTGAAAAGAAACAGCATTATTGTTATCAAGAGCACACAGCATATCCACAAAAGAACTACTGCTAATATGCTCATGTCAGATTATTCTTAAATGACTTATGTCAGAATATGCGTAGGCCTCTACCTTGAAAAGTGCTTTCGTAGCTGTGCAAAAACATACAGCATGGCTGGTATTACGCACGTGAACATCATTAACGTACACCAAGTATTTTAATGGTATATACTAAGTTCCAAATGCAAAAAATTCATCGAAATTGAAATTAGTAGAACACTCTTGTACTCTGTGTGCCAAATAATTCTATTGAGATAGACTAGTACACTAAAAGAGAAAACTAGACAGCCAAAAGGGACACTCGTAACCTTGAGTAGAAATTCTAAACACCGCTATAAACTAGTACGCTATGAGAGAAAACTAGAAAGCTAAATGGGCCACTTGTAATCTTGAGTCGAAATCCTAAACGATGCTATAAAATGTCTTCTCTTACGAGAACTTGGTTTTGAGCTCTACTATCTGTCTCCAAGGGTAAGAAACAAAATCTTTTTTCAATTGTAAGATCGACAAGAAAATAGTGTGTCCGTTCGTTTACATTCACCTGTTACAGGTAGCAGTTGTAAGCATCTCATAATGCTGTCATAAACATTTTGCAGTCAAAAGCTCATATGAACATACTTTACAATTTACTGAAAGTGTATACTGTCCTCTTGGTGGACAGCTCGTTGTATTGCATGATGAAAACAATAATAGCTACTCATAGAGACTCTTCTACGCTCTTATCACATTGGTTTCAGAGCCACTAGTATTTTGCATAGTCATGTTTCCTTTTACATTGCAGATATAAATGAATGCCTGACAGCAAATGGAGGGTGTGAACAAACTTGTCTAAACCATCCTGGAGGACATAGCTGCTCGTGTAGGAGCGGCTATACTCTAAACAGTGGTAACCGCTGTCTAGGTGAGTTGGTTACCAAAATATTGGTATTTTTAGAAATTTTACCATGCAAGCGCTATCACTATATTCGAAAAAGAACGGCCAGTCAAATTCAACGAACTGATAGAGTGAAGAGTGGCTAGATTGCTGGTTGTATGACGAACATGACTTCCACGCCTACAAGTCACAGTTCAGTAGTTCAGTCGCAGTTGCTAGTTTGTTTATTAAATGTGAGACATCTTGACAGTAAGCTACAGAACTTTGCTATTTACTAGTGGTTAGCTAGAACTTGACTGACGGCTAAATATTAACAGTTTCGTGCATTTCATCTAATTCCAATACTTATTTCTTAGACATTGATGAGTGCAAAGTCTCAAGTCGACTGTGCGAATGTTATGACCCTGCAAACAATCCAAGATGCAATGCGACTTGTTTTAACACGATTGGAAGCTACAGATGTACATGTTCGAATGGCTATCGCATAGCTGCCGCAGGCAAATGCGTTGGTTAGTATGATAAGGTAGTACATGACAAGATTGAAGAAGGGGGATGGTCTAACTGAAAATGGTTATTTGCGTCTCAAACCTGTGTTTTCAGAATGCTTTGCGTAATTATTACGAAGGTTTACCTTATCTTCAAGGTTAAATGTTGTTTACCTGCAGTAGTTCTATCGTTGTAAGATATTTGTACAGACTACTACTAAAAGAAATTTTGTTCTTTGACAGCATAGCCGCCAAATCTTTGTATAGTTGGGAGTGGTGATCAGGTCTACTTTTTCCCACATTAACCAATCAATCATCATGCAGGGTCATGGCCAACACACGAGATCCACAGCTAAATTTAGGCCAACTTCGCATGAGGATTGGTCAGTTATGCTCGGAGAAAAAACACTTCACCAAGACTCTCAACTAAACAAGCACTTGGCGGCTATTTTCTCTCTGACTCACTGAAAATCAACGGAAAAGGTCAACGGGAAAGACAGCTTGTACCGTAGCACCACTCGTCACGTACGTTTCTGATGCGGTGTAAAAATACTCTAGCAATGGGTGTTAAATACTTGAACTGGGAAGAGCAATGCCCTATCAATAGAACAAACATTACAAGAGGAGGAAGGATGTTAAAATTCTTCAGAAAGTACCTCCCTCTTCCTACAATACAATCACATGCAAATATCGTGTTGAATCAAGTGCTGGATATTGCTCTCCAGTTTGGGGAACTGTGGCTCAACAATAATAAAAGAAGTACAAAAACTTAGAAGATTCAGCAATGTGGAATCATCTAACTGAATGAGCTAGGTGAATCCCTTCCTTGCATAATTTCTTCCTAGCCATCGAAATGGTTCTTTCACACTCCGGAATTAATTAATATGTATGCAGGGTACAGTGCAAAACACTTACTATTATTACTCTGCATATATAGTAACCAATCAAATCAAATCATGTCAAATCAAACTAATCGCCATAGGGCTGATGCAAGGTCAAACTGCTAGCAGAAAATTGATCAGTACTTCTTACACGCCAACCATTCATGTATACGCCACTGTATTCTACAAAAATGACCGAACCGTTTGAAAACATATCCATCTGTGTGTTTTTCCAGATACAAATGAGTGCGTTTTTGCCAATGGTGGATGTGATCATAATTGCTCAAACATACCTGGCTCATATAGATGCTCATGTCGCGTCGGATACCAACTGCAAAATGATAGTAAAAGCTGCACTGGTAAAAATGAAGACTTCACTTAATTTGCGCCTAATATTCGTGTCATTTAAATTCTTACCAGATTATCAACACAGACATCTCTCCTTGTCTTGGAAGACCCCGCAAACTGTATATAATTTTAAAGCAACAGTGCAGTTCTAAGAAGGATTCAAATTTATTGATTCTCTGACCACAATTAACTACTTTCATTTTCATTGCTCTTGGTAAGTTATCTCTTCCCATTGTTTTATTTGAGTTGAGGAAATTGTGCAAACATATATTTAGATACTGATATTACCATCCTTGTTTCTAATATTATTGCTGTCTGTTTTCCCCAAGACATCAACGAGTGCTCAACGAACAATGGTGGGTGCGAGCATTTGTGCATTAACGGCATTGGGAGTTTTCACTGCCAATGTAGGCCAGGTCATGTACTGGATTATAACCATCGAACGTGCTCAGGTAAAAATAGGCACATTATGGTGTTATACAACAAACTGCCCAATCGTTTAATGCAACTGCTTGATGATAGTAGAGATTTCATTGTCCAGCTATAACAAAATTTCAACTGATGCTAACACTGAGACGGTATTCATACAATAGTCTGATTTGACAGAGAATTTTTTTGCAAAGGAGGCTATTATAAGTAGATGGCCATAGTGACTTGCGCTGCGGCAAATTGGAACATTAGAACAATAACTGTACGCTAATGCAACTGTGATAACAGGCATCTAAAAATTAGCTTTCTATCTGAGTTATTTTCATGCATTGATTTTCAAATTCATTCCACACTAAAACATTTTCCAGACATAGATGAATGTACAAGTCATCCGCACGGATGTGAGCATATATGCAACAATTATAAAGGCATGTTCTTCTGCTCTTGTCGAGTTGGCTACCGATTGAATCGTGATAACAAAACGTGTAGTGGTAAGTCAGATTTTCCTGTATCTAAAGGTCACATCCACGTATGTTTCTTCTATCCGAATGGAGCGCAACCTGCTGCGGCTATCGAGAATACTTTTTGCCAGCAATCACAGGAGTAGCTGAAATGAGCGCACGCCTAGTGCTTGAGATTTTAAATTCTTCACGAATCAAGCCTGTAAGCCAAAATGCCCTGGGTACATTCAAAGTGCTCTTTTGTTTTTACCAAATCTAACTATTACAAAATTATGAATTTAACTTTACCATTACAATATTACTGAATGCATGGAAGATAGCGTTAGTTTCAAATATTTCCACTTAGATATTGATGAGTGCAATGATTTTCAACCTGGAACGAGCAGGATATTTTCGAATTGTAATCAAAGATGCCACAATACTGTAGGCTCATACACCTGCAGTTGCAACAGTGGATACAGGCTGTCATCTGACAAGAAGAAATGCTACGGTAAGTTGGTAGTTCAATAATAGCATTCCATATGACAATGCATGAATTACTGCGTATCCATACCTCTGAGCAAATAGGCTGGCAGATTACATGCCTAATTTATCTCTTGCTTTGTTTGCATCATAAAAAGCAAAAGATGTATTACCACCTATCATAAAGCCACGCCAATTAAAATCGGATAGTGCCAATGTGATAAAAGTAATACCAAACGCATGGGTCTATAGAAATCTCAGCATTTCATTATTCCAATAGGATGCGTAAATCTCTCTTACTGTACATCCGTCTGTGAATAAAAGTTGAAAAAATAATACATAAAACTGTAGATTATGTTGTTGTGTCTTACTCGCAGATATTGACGAATGCACAACAGGGTTGCATAGCTGCAATCAAACCTGCACGAATACAATGGGCAGTTATATGTGCAGGTGTTTGGAGGGATATCACCTAGATGTGGATGGACATTCATGTAATGGTAACATGACGTTAAGTGGTTATTTGCTTTCAATCTTATTCCACATGAATACCAATCAATGAGAAGGAAAAATCCACTTTTTTGTGACCAGGTGTTGGCTTTTCAGCACAATCTAAAGGCTATACCTGGGCGTTTTTCTGAAAGGATATAGGAAGCAACAAGGTAAAAACTTTAGTGGTTATCATGGCTGCAAATTCTAACCACAAGGTCAGAGCCATCAATTGTCTGATCAATTGAAAGCTCTAGTCAGGTCTATGTTTTCCCTACCTACTTGACAAGTCATCATGCAGAAATCTGAGCACACAAGCGGTCTACAGCTAAATTTAGAAATTTTCTTGCTTGTCTGCGTTGCAGATTTAATTACTATTCCTAATATATGTTCATAATGCTATTTTTACTATTTCCCATATGTATGCATAAACATAACTTCATATTACGGCTACGCACAGCTGGTAGTTTTTTGAAACTCCCATCTTATCGTTCTGTCATGTTCTATGCTAGCTATTTGCAACGTGAAGGCACTTTAGTTTCATTGTTTGAGGTCTTCTTTGAACTTAGTATAAAGATAAAGAGCAGCATAAAGAAATTGAGAACTCTGACTGTAAATATATAACATAATAAAATATAACATAATATAATATTGAATAAAGTAATGGCTTTTTCTCTTGAATATATGTCATATTTAACATGACTGAGGAGGCATGGACGATGGGTACTACAAAAGTGGCTTACATATCCATCTTATCATCACTAAAAATGACAGTCGTCAGAAAAGCATTACCCCATTCTGAGATGAGACAACATTTCGAACGTACCAGATTATCGCTCTGAGATAGAGAAGTAATGCCAGATCTCAAACCGAAAGATGATTAGTTTAGGTTTAATTGTAGGCTACGTCAAAATATCAGCTAAGATTCATGAAATACAATTAATAGAGAGAATTGCACGACTCTCTCCCACTCTAGCTCTGTCATGCATTCATCACCCTCCCGTCATCAATGGACGAGGAACCTGCTTTTTTGGAAAAACAGGTGACATTTGCAGCTTCAGTTGCCACCCGGGATTCGACCTAAGTGGGTCAAACATGCGAGAGTGTCAAAGGAATCGGACATGGAGTGGATCATTGCCAATATGTACTAGTATGTCATATTAACTTATAGCAATACCGTAGGAAACACATGACTGAAATCGATTGATTGATTACATCTGATTTACTCCATTTTAATCTGCTATAATCTGATTTAATCAGATCTAATCTGATTTAATCTAATTTGTGAGATTTGCTATTTATTTTTTACATTCTTAGGGAAACACTGCAATCAATTATCACCACCAGGCAATGGTTCGCTTGTCTTGCCATGTTTTACGTTTTACCAGGCATCATGTAAGGTGAACTGCAATACTGGCTACTTCGCAGTGGGACCAACTGAGCAAACTTGTACGGTAACAAGGAACAACACTATGTACTGGAGTAACTCTGCCACATGGTGTCAAGGTATAAGTTTACTGAATACCAACGCTAATCACGACAATTAGAGGATACCTATATGAATTCGTTTAGTTTCCTTTGGTTTTTTTAAGCCCTTCCTTAATCTCATCTCAGTAATTCCTGCTACATCATGCTTCTCTTGACATTTTACTTTCTCTTGACATCCTCTGCTCTCATCTGCCGTGCTCGTCTCTGCTCTTCTCTGGTTTGCTGCCTTCTGCTTTTCTCTGCTCTCTTGTCTTCTGCTCTGATCTGCTCTACTCCCTTTTACTCTGCTCTTCCATGCTCTCCCTTCCTCTCTTCTGCAATGCTCTGTTCTAGTTTGCTCTGATTTCTTTGTAATCGGTTTTTCCTCATTTGCTTTACTCTCTACTACTCTATACATCACACTTCTGATCCACCACATAGAATGCCAAAAGATTACTCTGCTAATCTGCTAAATTTCCGTATGAACTTTTTACAGAAATATCAGTGTGTGTGCCTAACCCATGTAAGCACAATGGAAAATGTGACATCGAGAATAAAGACAAATTCAGATGTGATTGTATTAAAACCGGTTACGAAGGAAAGACATGTGAAGTAGGAATTGTAAAGCTGCCAGGGTTTCCACCGTTAGACTCAGGAAAACCATACAATTTCACAGTCCATGCCAAACCAGATAATGATCTGAAGATAACGATCACTTCAAATGATGACAGTCTAGCCATAGCTCCATCAACAATACTATTTGACTCAGTTACCACATATGCTAAATTTCAATTACATAGCAGTTCGACGGGTATGAAAGCACTTTCATTTCGATTACATGGAAGCGATGCCAGTGGTTTTCGAAACCCACAGACCCAGACAATTTACGTCCAGGATCCTGCACCCCATCTTGACAAAGTAATAAGTAGTACTGGCGCATTGTGTCAAGGCTGTCATGGCCAAGTTATGACTGTAGTTGACAGGCAAAAAAAGAATATAAATTTGCATTCAACGGCACCGTGGACTGACCAAGCTGGTAAAGTCACAACAAGTGGTGTACTCGTTATGGATGTTGACGGTGCCACTTTACCTGCATCTGTGGTTGGCTCCAGCATAATTGCCGACAATCTTGTCAACAGTAAATTGGGAGATTTCATCATTAAGCACACAAATGATAGTTCAGCTGGAGAAAGAAACCTAACTGTTGTGGAAGCAGGCATTTGTGTTTCTGAGAAACCGTCCACAGTATACCTTTCCGATGTTGTAAAAGTAAATGCCGTTCCCAAAACTGTTGCAGATGGTGTCAATCAGAATACACCAGCTTGGATTAACTTAATTCCACAGCAAACTGTAACAACGTTTGACACACAGGATTATGCAGCGAACATATTAAGAGGCCAAGATATCAAGGAAAAGCACAAGAAATGCGGTGATGTCCTAACTGCAATTGAAAATGACCAGAGGTACTACATGTATTCTACAAATCAAAAAATGCTGATGCATGTCAATGATGAGGACGTGGATGTTGGATCAGGAGTACAGATCTGTATATTTCGATCTATCAGTGAAAATGAGACCGTTATTGGATTCCCAAATGCTTCAAAAATCTTAAAAACTTTGGAATCATCGACTGGTTGGAAGATAAAGGCAAATGGTATCAAATTTAAGAAGACAAGCATGGGTTCTGTTTACCGAATATTTGGACAGTTTTCCACAGAAATGAGCTCGGATTCCGCACGAATAAAGCTGGCAATCACTGGAGATATGATGATTTCAGTGACAAATGACACTGCGGTAAGCTAGGCGTATAGATTAAGCTAAGGGGGCCACTTATATCAGCAAACTCTTTGTCTCGAAGTTCGCATTATATTTGATATGCGATAACTTTGAATCTCATTAGAAATTGGTATCCGCTCCAGTTATCAAATGCTTGAGTAATCGGGTGTATCACACTGTCCTTGCCATTACATTATTGCCAATATTAAGGTAGAAACATTGCATGAACTTACTCTCAGGTGTCAAATAAACGCCCCCCGCTTACTAATTTGTCGATTTTTTCCAACCCCTTGGGGTTTATCAGGACCCCCCGTTTATCAATTTTAAAGAAAATGAAATTGTTTACAAGCTCCTCATTTTACTTCCTTTCTTTGTTAGTACCGTTCACGCTCAAGCATTCGAATGTTTCGTTTAAAACAAGTGTCAATTGATATCAAAACAAGTGTCAATTGATAGGAATCGAAGCATGTGTCAATTGATATCAAAACAAAGTCGATTGATTTTGGTCAAAACGACTTCTTTGATTATATTTTCTGGCACATTACTTCTAAGAAATATCGCGAAAAATTCCTACTGCAATATCTGCCTTCGAAAATGACAACCTGCTTTTGTTTTTTCCCCCGCTATATAATCATTTTAAGCTCTTTTCCAATTTCCAACCCCCCATTTATTCTAACCCCCCGTTTATTAGCATTCAGAATTTTTCAGACCCCTCTGTTTATTAGGACCCCCCGTTTATTTGGAACTTGAGAGTATGAGATCAGCCATCAACTATAGAAGGTCACTTACGTTCATTCAAGTCTGTAGCAAAATACTTTAATGTTCCCTTTATGGCTGAAGTTAATTCAAAAATCTAGTACCTCTTCTCTTTTTCAGTTCTCAATAGATGGACTTTCGGTCACAAGGACTACGTTTGCTAAAGGGAAAATCTCCATGAATGTTGCTAGCATTTTACCAGGTAGCGAGGAGAACTCAACGTTCTTTGGACAGGGAAACATTACTACCGCATTGTCAGGTATCACAAACATAAGAACATATTACAACACATCATTCTACTAATTGTAAATAGCATTGCTGGCATCTACTATACTTGTATGTTTACATATTCTGGCATCTATGGGTTCCACTGTTATGTTTTCCGTTTTCCTTAAAAATAATACTGTCAGATTATAAAGTGGCCGCTTCCACTTAAGCTAAGTCGTCAGCGAAATCGTCAGCAAAATCGTCAGCGAAATCTTCAGCGAAATCGTCAGCGAAATCTTCAGCAAAATCGTCAGCGAAATCTTCAGCGAAATCGTCAGCGAAATCGTCAGCGAAATCTTCAGCAAAATCGTCAGCGAAATCTTCAGCGAAATCGTCAGCGAAATCGTCAGCGAAATCTTCAGCGAAGTCGTCTGCGAAATCGTCAGCGAAATCTTCAGCAAAATCGTCAGCGAAATCGTCAGCGAAATCTTCAGCGAAGTCGTCTGCGAAATCTTCAGCGAAGTCGTCTGCGAAACCGTCTGCAAAATAGTCAGTACAGTCATCAGCAAAATTTTCAAACCTGTCAAGTATGTCAACTAGAACAAAAGACTATTACGGCTTCTTTGTCATTCGTTCTCCTCTTGGGGTCTTTTTAACTTTTATAGTTCTCTAACAATATCGCATATGCTCTGAAAGAACAAAGGAATTTCCAATTTTTGACGAAGTTGCTGAACGTTTCGGTCAAGTGGAAACCGGCCTAAAGAGAGCGAGTCTATATGTATTTCTCATCTAGTCAATCCTAGTTCTATTACAACCTAAATGCACATGTACTACAACTCCCATTTTCCTCCATACAGTTCGCACTTGTTTTCACAAAAATAAGACCACGATGTCTGCCAAATTGAGAAAATTTTGAGAGAAAATGATATCAGGTTACAAATGACACCTTTTAAGACATTTCTTTTGTAAGACAAAATGATATTTGAAAACCATATTCACATTTCTTCGGATTTCAATCCACTTTTACATCACAATTTTCATACCCACCATTGGAAAGCTACTGCAGATTTTCACTTTCTCGTATTGTCTAAATGAGCAGAAAAATAGTATTATCTATAGAACATGACTAACGATCATTGACTGCAAGTGCTAGTAATTTACTTGTAATATCTGTGAATGAATACCATTCATGTCCTCAAGTAGCTATCATTTGCCTTGAAGGTACCACACGGACGGGCAGAAAGATATCCGTTGTCTTGAAGAGAACAGAGGCTTCATCCCGGATGCTGACCAAAGGCTCTCTATACCTTGATGCAGAGAGTAAGTTGATATACAAAGCCACAGTCAAAGATTCTGGTGGACAAATCAAGGAAGCTCAAAATGCAACCCGTTTTAATAGCATCCACAGTCAAGCTCTATTATGGACCACGGAGACTGCAAAAACCCTTGATACCATATCAAAAAAACACCCAAAACTACGACCTCTAACACAGCCCATAGCTACCAATCTCAATGCAGTAAGATCTAAAGCAATGCAAATGTCAATAAACGCAAATCAGGCCAAAGGATTTTTAATATATCAACCACTCGTTGAATTCAAAGGCCTAGTTAGCCTCATTGAAAGACAAATGCAAGTGTTATGGTTCAAACATCGTGAACAAAATTCTACCATAACTGAAGTCGACTATATGCTTGCATTTGAACAGTCTGCTAATCGGCTAAAGCAATCCTGCGAAGTGCCACTGGAGAGGAAAAACATCTCCCGTAGCATAATAGCACATTCTCTATTAGGTCATGGCAAGGTATGCTTTGACAAGCTATGCTTTGGCAAATCCGACCTAGAGGTCATTTATGACACTTCATCAGAGACAATTGGGAAGCGCTACGGAATCAAAATCGCCCCAGATAGGTGCACAGCTATCATTGGAAAGATTCAGAGAGAAATAAAGCTTGGAGGTTTGATATCTGTTCCAAAATATGGTACCATTTTGCAAGTTATCAACACAACTAAAGTAAAAAACGGCTTTCTGAATGGAACAATTGAAATTTATGGGAAAAAGATACCAATGACTGTAAAATACGCAGAAGGCCAACTTGAATTTTCTGTAACGGCTCTCCTTCCAGATGGATCGCAGTGCAATATATTAGCTAACGCAGACATAACAAAGGTGGTATATGAAAATGAACTGGAATTCAAAATGACAGTGCAAGCTACGAGAAAGACTAAAATTTTGAAGAAACTAAACCATTCTCTAAGAGAAGAACTACTTACTATCTCAAATGTTGTTAGAAAAAGGATCAGTCATTTGCATAAGGCTGTGAACATTTACGAAGAGCAAAGAACTAAGGCCATCGAAAATCAGATAGAAAAGAAAAGGGTCTATGACGTCAAACTGCAGGAACTTCATAACCTAAAGGCCAAAATAAACAGGACTAAGAACGAGTATGCACTGTTAAAGTCACGTGTAATCAGGGAAATGAGAGCATACGATACCGCTATAATCAACTACACACGAGGAATCGAACAATGCCCTCCTCGTGTATGCATTAGCAAATGTGTACCTGGCCTTATCAGTAGCATTTGTTTCAAAGAACGATATGCGTACGTCATAACGCCGACCTGCAGACTAGAGAACAAAACAAAAACCCAAACGGAGTTCAATACAGTTGCGTCGCACGTGAAATTCCTAACTCATTATCCAGTAAAAACATGTAGAATAAGTTGCGATCCACTCACAAATTTCTTCAAAAACAGCTCTGTCAAACGTAAAAGACGTGAGTTACTAAATACCCTGGAGCGAGAACAGCCTAGGTTAGTTAGGACGAAACGAGCAACTTCTTCAATTTATCTCTCAAAAGTTGCTACCAAGGTGGTAAAACAAAGTGCGACAGATATCTTTAAGAATACTGGTGGTAATAGTGGAAAACTCAGATTAAAGATGGGTTCATATCCTCCGGGGCCACCTAGCATCGTTGGCCCTATCGTAGGAGGAATTACTGTTAGCCCTTTTGGACAATGTGACGAGATGTGCCAAACGACTTTGGCTGCTCAATTAAATGATTCTATCCAACAAAAGGTTACCAAAGAGTTCACGTCAGTGGTATACAAAGGGCGCGTCTGCACAGATATTCCAGTGAGGAAGAGCCTTGGCTATATCGACAAATATGAGTGTTTCAATCGTTCCAATTGCTCTGAGGCTTTAACGGATGTGCAATGTCAACATCATAATGAGGACTGTAGGATGATAAGATTAATGATGAACGACAAAATAAAACGGGAAACTCGCCTAGCACCAGGATATACTGCGTACCAACAAAGTAGCTTGCAACTGGAAGCTCTGGAATTTGAAAAAATGCGTATAATACGGGACAAGAACAATGCACTTCAAGGTCTATCAGCAGCCAAAAAGATCTTGCGCAAAGCAAACATTACTCACACGGACGCGCGGAAAAAACTTGCCAATGCACACAAGTTTCTCGCAACTGAAATAAAGCTATCCAAATTAGTTGAACGAATGGGAGCAGATTTGATATCAGTTCAGAATGCTCGATTCAGCTATCGCCATTCTGTGGCAGTAAAAGCACCAATGGTAGTTTATTTGTTGATGGATATTGTTCAGAAAGATGGAAAATCATATACAGTAAGCTCCTTGTATGATTTTGGCAATGAAAATCAAAGCAGAGTAGACTCTGTTAAGCAAATAATCAAGGCCGCAAGTTCCAGGGAGCCTTCCCGAAAACGACGGTCAACCAACGATGCTAAGTCATTTGATAGCCTAATATCGGTAGATGAACTATCTAAAAATGTAACAAGGAGTAGGTGTAACAAGGTGGAAAAGGATTCTCTCTATCTAATCGAAGTAGCAACATTTTTGCGGGATAATGCTTTGCAATTCCAAATGATGCAACAGATGATCAAAGAGGCTCAGAACATGGCTGAAAGTCATACAAAATCGACAATAGATGTGGCTGTTAACAGCAAAATATGCAGTGGAAGTAATTTTTGTAGCAATGATTGGCTAGTCGGTCTCTACGCAAATGCAACAGCACCAAGGAATGGAACTGCAAACCAGACACTGACTTGGGATTCGAAACGGGCGGAAATGTTGGCAAATATCCAAGAATTCACAAATAAACAAAACTTTACGAAATGCGGTGGTGTAATTGACTGTGTACAGTTATCTATTACATCAATTTCTTATGAGGTCCGGTACGACAATTCTGATTTGTCGGAAGTCGCAAGAAGGCAAATAGCAGAATTGCAAACATACTTCGACCAGATTTTCGAGAACTCCAGCCTGAACGCAAACCAAACGCAAGATCTGGCTAATAAAATTCTCAAGACAATTGAGCTGTCATCCGCCAGAAACCTTTTCTGTGACCCCCCACCAGTAATTTTGAGGGACTTGCCTAAGGTATTAATAGTTTCACGTGGAGCAACATCATCCATAACAATATATGTGGAATCTGTTCACAAACTCAATTTCAAGTGGGTGAAAAACGGGGAGGAAATACCCTACTCAAACAATAAAACTTTGGCATTCTCAGATAGTAACCACACAGTAACTGGATATTACAATTGTGAGATTTCCAACAAATTTGGAAAAGTAACGTCTGCCACTACCACAGTTGAATATCACGAAATACCTCGTATAACAAAGCACCCACAAGGTCAAATCAAAACTTTGCGAGCACCAAATACTACAATAACATTGATTTGCAATGCAACTGGAACACCAAGTCCATCAATAGTATGGCATTTTGCTCCATTCAACAGCTCTAGTGAAATTATGTTACAAGGAAACGAGACAATGCTGATAATTAATGCTACAAGTGTAGAACAATCAGGTTGGTATAGATGCAGTGCGTCGAACAGCCAAGGTAAAGTTACCAGTCATGGTGCTCGAGTTCATGTAAAGGACTCGATGATAGCAAAATTCTCTACTGGAGTCTCATTCATTGTTGTTCTAAAGACCTCGAGCAACTACACAAATGGCACTAAGACTGAAAAAAACATAGCAGGGAATACGAATGTCACTCAGAATAGCAAAATGAACCATAGACTTCCACAGTATCTGAGTGCAAACGGTACAACAGGTCTTCAGGATCTACTTGCAAAGCACATGAACATAACAAGAAGCCGGATCAAGAAAATTGTCTATGTTAGACATACAGACACAAGGGCTTCAATCTCCTTCGAGATCGCAATGCGAAATATGGACCTTATACTGGAAAAGTACAGTGATTGGACAAAGATGTCTGAGGACATCGTTATGGCACGGAAAGGATTGCTTGTCTTACCAGTATGGTTGTACACATTGTACAATAATATTTCATCATCATTTAACATTGGAAATTTGGAAACAGATGTCCTACCAGAAACAATGGAGTCAACAATGAATGAAGCCTCGTGTCCAGAAAGATTTTCGCTGAATTCGAATGGGTTCATATGCCGTAAGTACATGATTTCGACAATTTATTAAATATTACCAAACAACGCCTGATGATACTCATTGTGGTCACCAAAATAAAACCATGAGTTATAATTTTTGAGTACATATAACCAGAAAATTTTAAAAGGGAAACCAAAATACACAATCCTAAAATTATGTTATTTCTGACTTTACGTTCAAAGCAAGTAAACATTGAGTGCAATGCTGGGGAAACAGCGCGTCAGTAGTCACTAATTTTTCTGTTACTATTAAAAAATGAAAAGTAAGGCGCTTTTTATGACCATTAATTGGGTTTTATTCATTGCAGACTAGTGCGCTGCTGGAACAATGTATGTACCTGGCATCGGGTGTGAACCATGTGCAAAAGGAACATATCAACCAGAGCAAAAGATGTTAAAATGCATGTCATGTCAGACAAACTACACGACGAAGTCAATAGGAGCTGTTGAAGCCGGAGACTGTTTGCCAACAGGTATGCTGTATCTTTCATAATATATAATTTAGCATACATTACTTAATTTTCCACACAAAATTCCTAAGTCGTATAGTCTTTTCATTTCTGATCCCTCACTGCTGGGTAATGTTCCAATAAAACATTTGCCAAGACCTTGTTACATCATAGAAATGTATTAGAGTAAAAATATAGCAGCACCAAACATAAATTACCACTCATAAAACTAAAAATATCAGGTCTCTAAAACAGGTCGATGGTTTCTGGCTTGTTGGAAAGCAACTCAAAGCGATCAATGATGCTATGAAACGCCCTGTTTTTACTATAACCATCTATCTACCATCTATATAACATACAAACAACATGTAAGAAAAATATAAACAACATGTAAGCAATATATAAACAACATGTTAAGCAATACATAACAATATAACGCTCCGAAGAGTGTGTCTTGATTGACACCTTTGCTGTCAAAACTGTCTTTCTAAATTGTCTATCTGCAATTCTCGTTAACTGCTTTACATGTCTACAATATGCTTACTTTTCAAAGGGCAAAATGTATCAAAATTTTTATGTACTTGACTTTATTGCAGATATAAATCAGTGCCTTCAGGGCAATGGTGGATGCTCACAAATTTGCTCCAATACACCTGGCTCCTATCGATGTTCATGCAACATCGGATACCACCTACAAAGTGATGCCAAAACCTGTCGTGGTAATATAAAGATTTTGCTTGTATTGACGTCTACCTTTAATTTCACACAAGTTCTAGAAACGCTAGTCACTTGATCAAATCTTACCAATATCAGGGGTTATTTGCAATTTGATCATATGATTCCATACGATCGATATCCTATTCCCAATAAATTACCCACAATTCAGCAAAAATACTGTTAGCTATCTCTTGTCCTGGTGGGCATCTATTGTTTCGGAAATCCCATTCTATTTTACAACGTACGTATGTCTA
Organism: Mastigias papua; assembly: GCA_964019165.1. NCBI lineage: Eukaryota > Metazoa > Cnidaria > Scyphozoa > Rhizostomeae > Mastigiidae > Mastigias > Mastigias papua. Next base: position 1,108,521 of record OZ025272.1, read on the forward strand.
ATAAATGTTGTCTAATAAATGTATGTACATTTTATATGATATATTTATATAGCATGTATCATTGATACCACATTGGAACAAAATCATTGAAACACCACTGATAACTCTGTAAATCATTGAGACTTATTTCATCCAAGGCAAGGGAATGTTTTCTTATTGTTCTTGACTGAATGCAAACTATCAACAACAGAAAATGCATAAGTAAGAAAATCACTAATTTTATTCTCTTTGGGTAATATAATTGCAACTCTTTTTCTGAAGATACCAACGAATGTTCAACAAGAAATGGTGATTGCGAACAATTGTGCATTAACAACATCGGAAGTTTCCAATGCCAGTGCAGAAGAGGCTACATATTAGATCATAATGGCAGAACATGCTCAGGTAATATTTATTTCTATATAATGTGTTTGATATAATATTACATCAAAACTACTCAACTACTACTGATGACTTCTTAAATTATTCAGGTCCCAGTTAAACGGTACCGAAATAGCTTTTGTGTCAGATAGCTTTTTACACCAGATAGGCCTTTCAGTTAGACAGTACCTTGCTATCCGATACTCAGTCCATTGGGTATTCGATACAAAAAGTGCATGCTTCGAAAGTGATACAAAAAGTGTATCAGATACACTCAGGTACCGTGCAACCATGCTTTACGGGGCTATCGAATACACTTTCTGTACCACAAACACCATGGTAACTACTTGGTTTCTATGGTGATTTCCGACGGAAAGGAAAAACAAAAGAACAGGCCTCGCTGTACGTAGTAGTTATGGTGCAGTGCAACTGCAAACGTAACAGGCACAAAAGCATCTGGTACCGTGTAATCACCACAATACCGGAGCAAAAGTTGTATCACATAGGTCATTGCTTTCCGATACAAAATGCTATCCGGTACCGTATAACTGAGGGCTTAGAGTTACTTCATCCAAGGCAGGACAATATTTGATCACTGTTCTTGACTGAATACAAATTTCTAATAACACAAAACATTGTAAAACAGTAAAACAAAATATTGATTATTTTACTTTGGATACTGTAATGATGAAATCCTTTGATTATCAGTATTGTAATCTTTTCCAACTAGATATCAACGAATGCTCAACACGTAATGGTGGGTGCGAACACGTGTGTATTAACAGCATTGGCAGTTTTCATTGTGAATGTAGGCCTGGTCACGTGTTGGATTATAACCATCGAACATGCTCAGGTACAATTAGGCAGACTATCGTATACGAAACTGTTAATGCATACATTGTAGCTCTGATGATAGTAGGGATTTCGCTGTCTCTTTCTAACAAAGTTCCAACTATTGTTACTATTCAACTGGTAATCAACCGAGAAGTTGATATGAAGGAGAATTTAGCGAATCTAGTGGCTATGATTACCAGGAGGCCGGTGAGTTATGGAAGCTAGTAGGAGCATTAAAGCAATAAATATATGATAGCTGAACTATAAAAGAGGCGTCCAAAATTGAGCTGATATGCTGAGGTACATCGATGAATATAAATTCTCAATGATTTTGCAACAATTTGTTTTCTAGATAAAAACGAATGTGTAAGTCATCCACATGGATGCCAGCAGATTTGCAACAATTTTAAAGGCGGTTTCTTCTGCTCCTGTTATGTTGGCTATCGACTGAATGCGGACAACAAGACATGCACTGGTAAGTTAGACATACATATGTAACTGTTGAATTTACACAATTTCCGTTTTTGGGAAAGGAGAAGCATAATATGGATATATTATGTGCAGTAGCAAACGTCCCCTACTCTCCCTTGTCTAATTGTAGGGGAGGGTAGTAAAGCTGGATTGGGTAGAGAAAAAGGATAAAAATCATAGATTGGCAGAGCAATAATAGTTGGGAGGGGTATAGAAACGTTCAAATTACCATAGATTGGAAGGGCCGTAAAATAATTGAGAGAGGTTGAGATAATATAATTAGAGTTAAAATTTCATTCCATGTGAATAGGGCATAAAAAATAGTTGATGGAATGTCCAAAGTTAAAACGAACGCTTTACTATGATTTATTGATACTTGATGAGCTGCTTTTTCTGACAGACAAACTTATTATCAAACGGGCATTTCTTCAGTTGTGTTACAAGATTGATATAACCTTTCGTTGTTGTTTTAAATTTCCTTAGTTTGGGACGGGTGCCAGTTGTCAGGGAGGGTGGACTTTTATAGAAGAAATCATTGATTGGGAGGGTCACAATTAATTGAAACTGAGAAGATTTACGATGAGGCTGAAGTGCAGAAAGGGCAAATGCCAATAGGAAGTGAAGGGAAAAAGAACCCTAGAGTAACCGTGAGATTATGTGGGTTGCAGCATAACTTATATCCATTATATCTATCCAATAGTGCGGACAGTCCTCTAAGGAAAACAAGGTAGATTGTCTTTTCAAAAATTTGACTGGTTTATTCTGCGTCCATGTGACATCCTACATCTAAAGCTATTTGCTAATTATGTCCCATAACATTGGCCATTCCCTGTATTGTGTTTAAGTCCAGTGAGCCACCAATTCAGTCATATTACAACAATCGCCTTCATTTACAGATGATGACCATCGTTACACTTCATGTTTATTCTCCTTCCCAGCTAAAATGAAATCGACCACCCCACCCGAGAACACAACCACAGCCAACACAGTAGATGTTACAACTGGAGAAAGACCGGACACAACAATATCGACCACTAAAAGGCCTGGAGAACGCGCCAAAAGCTCCAGCACTAATTTGGCAGTGGCAATCGCCACCCCAATCGCTTGCATAGCAGTGCTTGTAATTATTGCTTGTAAGTTTCTTTCTTATTCATCACATTCTGAATCATGTAAAGTAATAATACTTCCAATAACACTGTAAAACGTTCTCCGGTGATGAACTACAATACTCACTACTTGAAAATACACATAATCAGAGTCCTTGAAATGTATTTTAAAGTAGTTGAAAAGAGAGCCGATTCGTATTGAATTGAAAAGCTTTATATAACACGAATACTGACCTGTCCTCATACCATGGCACAAAAAGATTTACACATTGTTCTACAAAGCAATCTGCATTGCGATTTGAATTATTCTTTTAACAATCAGTCAATCAATCAGTCAATCAATCAATCAATCAATCAATCAATCAATCAATCAATCAATTCAATTCAATCAAGCGTTAATAAGTATTTACGGTAATTTAACTGACGCAAATGGCACCGTCTCCTCCCCATTCCATATCTGATTTACGCAGATCAAACATCCACTGAAGATAATTCTCATACTTTTTTGGCTAGAGATTTTAGAAGTGACATATTTTTCATTGAAGCGCATTGCAGTAAATTGCAGTGTGTTGTATTGATTGTGCTAAATGGGATTACATTGAGGTAGTGAATCGGATCTATGTTTCATCAAAAATTGACCCTTCCACAAAACTGACTAACAGATATAAGCATAAGACAAGCACACTATATTACTATTGTCACTTGGGTTACAATTGAGATGATGAAAGCGTTGTGAAGTGCCAAGAAAGTTTTACAATTAAGATCAGATTTCTAAGTTTCTATTACTTATATAGACCAATAAATATACATTCATTTGTCAGTTTCCATACAAAGAATATTCCAGGATGAAAAAAGGCCGTCAATGGTCCCAGTTGGCACTTCTGCGATAGACTTATGCCCTTGATATTGTATTAAGACTGCAATGTGTAAGGGGAAGCTGTTGGAAACACTCGTGATTCATTTTCTGTACCCTAATTTTCAAGAGTTCAAATTTAATTGTACTAGAGGCATTGGATATTGACGGTCCCTTCCATGCACAAATGATATGGCGCAATGTGCTTGTAGCTTAAACTTCCTTCTGTACTTCAACTTCCTTAGTCTCCAATGACCTTGCTTACCTCCAACAGTGAACGGTCTGCAATCGGCTATTAGCTTTTGAATAGTAGTTCACCCATTAAACCATCCCAATAAACACGACTGGGTCTCTTCTCTTTATTTGAATAATACTTCCAGACTATTGCCACCGTTGCGCCGTCCTCTTGACATTTCGTATACATACTACGTATATATTGAAGTATATTACTTGTAGCATCTTCTATGCCACACATTGCGTTGAAATGCAGTATGTTGAATGGGATCGTATCTGTGGGAGATGCTTCATCCATCAGCAGCCGTTTATCGCAGAGCAATCTTCTCATAAACCTTGTTTGAACACGGTTGATTGCCTTGATTTAATGATCTCATTTTAACATTTCTATGGTGAATCTAGGCCTCTTGAAAATTTGATTGCTTGCAGAGAAGCAAAACAAAAAGCTTGTATAGATTTATTTGCTAGTTTCCAAAAGAGCAACATTGCCACTTTATGAGAATTCTCCAGTCCTTCAATACCAGACATATTTCATGGTTTATTTTGCTAAACTGGTGTACTATACTAGCATAGTCAATATAAATTTTTTTTTCTTCGGTAATATTTCACTATACTATATTTTACTCCTTCATTAGGTGTCATAGTAAAATATCGTCAAAAACGCTTCAAGTGTAAAGATTCCAATGATCAGCCTATGAAGTTGATAAACACTTTCGTAAATAGAGCATATGAGAGCAGTCCACAAGCCTACCAAAGACCAAGAAACCTCTACGACTACGAATAAAATCGAAATAAGTTAGCTATTTCATTGAGTAAATAATTCTTATATTTCTTCATTTTAATCGTTGTTTTATATTTAGCATTGTAGTAACAACTAAATACGACAAAGTAGATTTTAGAAACATTGAATGTCAAAGCAAGTAGCATGATTATTGACAGACTGACATTATTGGAACAGAAGAGCAAGATGTTAGTTTCCTCCTTCACACATGACATATAAGGTTGAAAATCGTAGCTGGGACTTGGAAGTTGAACTTCTGTTGCAATACACCAAGTAATGCTACTGTTGTTCTAGACAATATTAAGTCTTAGATAATAAAGCACTCTGTCAACTTCATTATAATGTGCTATCTTTTCTTGCCATCTGAGGTTATATATATAATATTGCTCCTCCTTCACAAAAATAAAGATGCTGTATACAAATAAATAGATAAATAAATAAATAAATAAATAAATAAATAAATAAATAAATATCTATCAAAATAAAGCATGAAAAGTTCAGTAAAATCCATAAAAACATAAGTCAGAGTTTCACGCTTATGCGTTCATTTGAAGATCGCATAAGCGTGAAACTCTGAGTTATGTTTTTATGGATTTTACCGGACTTTAATGCTTTATTTTGATATCGTCGCTCTGTGTTATACACATTGAGCACTCTTTTTTGATACTGTTCCGTTTACTATTAAATAAATATCTATATATATTTATATATATATTTATATATACATATACTCAAATAGCTTCAATCACCGGAAAATTTTTAAAGAAATATGTAGATACTCAACAAAAAACAACTTGATAATATTGTGTTGGCTTATTTGTTGATTCGACCATTGATGCGCTAAATGTAACTGGACTGTATATTGCAGTGTATAATTACTTCATCGACAGTTGAATGTGTCGTTATTTGTCTCCATTTGCTGGCATTACTTTGTTAATTTATAATTGCACTAAAGGACCCCATCAATATACCCAAAGGAAAGTTCTCACGTGATTAGTTAGCAAGGATACATGCTTAAGAAAACAGTAGTTGCCTAGTATTTCAAGTGGTATCCAAAATAAAGCCATGGAATTGTCTGCAGACATTAATTTACGGAGAGAAATGAGTTCATTTTTTCATAGGACTTTCGAAGTCTTCCTCGTGTTCCTTACTTCTAGGAGTATTATCACAAATGAAGAAGTCGCGACAGGGAATTCTTTATGATTTGTTACACTTTTATCCACTGGATCATAATCTATAGCACGAAAAAGCGGAAACATTCTTTTAGCATACTGAAAGCTCTTTTCGTCCGACACTCGTCAGAGTATGAAACGTCGGATAACGACCGAAAGGTGAACCGAAATATATAGCCAGATGCGGGTGCACGTGATATGATGAATAATGCGTCTATTTGGCCCTATGATTGGCCAATTAGCACCTATTCACCATTGTTTACTAGAAGAGTCCAAGTGAAAAGACGAACTCTTTTTGTTTACACAAGACTGGGTTTTGAGTCTTAATGTAAACCGATTCCAAAACACCTAAATGAAAGGACGATCTTGCTTGCCCAATGATCCGAAAATTATCGTTTGTATATGTTTTGGCGCAATCTGGATTTGTAATAAGATGTCCTATGGCCGAATCATTTTTCATTTTAGAATTAGAGTTTTTACACATACGAGGTGGCTGTTCTCTTGTTGTAGTGTTTTTCGTCCTGATGCTCGTGGGTACATGTTGTTTTATTCTATCTGCTAGCCTCTGCGTAGTGCGCCCATTTTCGTGCCGATGTGAAGCTCGGTACGTAGGGCGCACTACGCAGAGGCTAGCAGATAGAATAAAACAATATGTACCCACGAGCATCAGGACGAAAAACACTACAACAAGAGAACAGCCACCTCGTATGTGTAAAAACTCTAATTCTAAAATGAAAAGTGATTCGGCCATAGAACAACTTCTTGTTACAAATCCAGAATGCGCCAAAACATATACAGACGATAAATTTCGGATCATTGGGCAAGCAAGATCGTCCTTTCATTTAGGTGTTTTGGAATCGGTTTACATTAAGACTCAAAACCCAGTCTTGTGTAAACAAAAAGAGTTCGTCTTTTCACTTGGACTCTTCTAGTAAACAATGGTGAATAGGTGCTAATTGGCCAATCATAGGGCCAAATAGACGCATTATTCATCATATCACGTGCACCCGCATCTGGCTATATATTTCGGTTCACCTTTCGGTCGTTATCCGACGTTTCATACTCTGACGAGTGTCGGACGAAAAGAGCTTTCAGTATGCTAAAAGAATGTTTCCGCTTTTTCGTGCTATAGTGAAGTTCTGTAGTACCAACAGACTTTTCACGGATCATAATCATGAATCATGAATCACGGATCATAATCATGAATGAATGAAACAACTTTTCATTTCAAAACCATTTGTAACAATTCAAAGTCTGCAAAGTAATATAGTTTAAGAATGACAGATTGTTGAAATCAGACTTATCATTCATAAATTATGATTGATGATTGAAACAAACATTTCTGATTGCAAATGATCCAAGAAGCCATATTGTACTCTCCTTCATTGCCACATACCGTATTTACTCTATTATTCCCGCTGCGGGATTACTATTTCAACCTCATTAAAAAAGGCGGGATTATTAGAGAGGCGGGTATATTGGAGAGGCGGGATTATTTTTTCAATGCCTTGAAGTCAAGCTGCAGATACGGTTTCAACTAAAAATTCTCCTCAACATACCTAACATGATTGGGACAAATCAGATAAAAAAACATACAATTTCCAGAAAGTTCATAATAATATACCAATAATAGTAATACCTTATTTCGAAATACTTTTTTAAACAATAAAAACAATAACTTTTTCAACAGTACTAAAAACGATGAACGTTATTTTCAGTCACTTTGAACAAATTGTTTTTAATTTAAATTTTTATATCCACCAAAAGCTTAATTTATATATTGATTTGTATTTTTACAGCTAATGACGGAGCTACAGTTACGGTAATTAAAACAACACCAATAATAATACAAACAACAATTAGTCGTTGCAATCCCCCATGCGGGATTACTGGAGAGGCGGGATTATTCGTTCAATCTATGAAGTAAAGGCGGGGTTACTAGGGAGGCGGGAATAAAAGAGAAGCGGGAATAATAGAGTAAATACGGTAGTCCTACAATATCACTCGTTACCATCTTAGCGTACACGTAGTTACTTATTCTGTGCGCTTTTTTCACCCGCAACCTTCCTTTCTGCTTCTTGAAATGATATGCGAGACTCTGTACCTTTCATGGCGTCTTCATCTTGCTTCGCAATCTCACTAGTGTTCTTTGCGCTAAACTTGCAATTTTACGTTTACACTTCTATGCCCTGTTACTCATGATATTTCACTCTACTTTCACAAATCTCAAGCAAAAATTTCAATCTTGATGGAATAGTACAGACTAGATAAACCGAGCTTTAGCTTAATAAATTTGCGATAAGAAAGCTCATCCAAAATCGTAAAGAATTAAGATTCAAATTCTATCTGCTCATTCCACAATGTCTCTTCTTTGTCATTATCGATTCAGAATTCAAAGAAAACAATAGTGTTAATGTCATTTCTTTTGAAAATGGATACAGAATTATAGAACAATCGAATCAACCACAATAAAAGCTAATTACATAACAACTCACTAACGACTGAGCGTCCAATAGGCATCTTGATCCTAATCATCAATCATCAATCAATCAATCAATCAATCAATCAATCTATCTATCAATCAATGAATCAATCATTCAATCAATGAATCAATCAGTCAATCAATCGACAGCAATTGTCTCGCACCCTCATTTGATCCTGGTCCCAGGTTAATTGCTGCAGCTAGTTCTGTTTTTTCTAACGCTACTAACAGCAAATGGTCAAGCCATTGGTTAAAAACAAAGTAACTATTTTTCAAACTTCACTTAATTCAATATGTTTTACTAGGTTACAATCATACACCTCTCTGTAAGGTAGCGTACAATTGGCTACCTGCAACTCTAACAATATAAGTAATAACAACATAAGTATCTAACAGAAAACATAATGTATCAGAAAAAGAATAAGTGTAAATATGAAATAGATCAAAAGTCCATCAAGTCAGAATTGGTCCAAGGCTTGTTGCACCTGATGGCAATGTTCATTACTTTCTTAATGACATGTTTTTGGGGAGTTTTGTCTAATTTAAGGCCATCAAACATTAAGAGTAGTGATTCTGACGATTTACCCATGATTCCAAGTGTACTCATTGATAGACTAATGAATATGACGTCAGAAAAGGCATGTTTCAGACCCAGAAGAAGGGAACTATACTTCGGTGCTTTACGGTCACTGTTGATCTGTATGTAAGATTCGAATCCAAAGGTCAATTCCAAGATGTAAAGAGTAGAGTTGTTGGAAATTAAGACAACGTCTGGTCTGAGAGAATGGCCACTAATGACGCTTGGGAATAGAAACGAGGGGGGATCGGCATATAATAAACAGTCTGAAACAGACGAAAAGGTTTTAGCAAGATAGAGAAGGGCCGAGTTGTGGCGCCAAGTGTATAATTTTTTAAACATTGAGATATATATATAATACACATACATATACAAATCTCTCTAATGATAGATAATTTGTACCTGGCTGGCCGAATTACAAATAATTTTGTAAAAAAATAAATAGGGGCATACTGCATATATGAACAAGCTAACGGAGGAAAGAAAGCTGCTAATAAGAAAGAAGTTCCGGATTAGTCCAGGGTCTGTTGCGCTTGCAGAATATGTAATAAGTTGTGCGAATGTGGAAATATAGCAGTGAGGGAAGACCTAGGAGCAGGACAGGCTACACCCGAAATCAACAATAAGCATTTGGATTGGAAAACCGACATGAAGATAAACTTAGTCATAATGGATGAGGAAGAGAGAGTAAAAGGAAGAGGTTTTATGAAGAAAGTAAAAGAACTATGGGACTGGAAATATCCAGAATACCAACATGCAAGCTGGCAAAAACTTAGAGATAATACAGCACGGTTAAAGAAGGAACCTGAGCTATAAGCCTTATCCTAGTGAGGAAGAGAGAAGAAGAGCAGTGTCAGACTGAAGAACAAACACAGGTGGAAGAAGAAGAACAAATAGATGTAGAAACAGTGAGACTCAATCCAGTTGATAGTGAGGAAGAGGAAGCTGAGAATAATATCGGTGAAACTGAATGAGTTGAACTACCCAAAGAAGGGCTCAAAGAGGAACATCGAGATCTTAAGGGAATGTTCATTGATCAGTTAAAAGACATCAAACACTCAACGTTATTCCAAATAGAACCAAGAGAAAAAATTCCCAAGGTTAGAATTGATAATCAATTGAAGGAAAGTGCAAATCGGGTATTGGGTAGGTTCTTGAAGGAGGTTGACACTATTCCAGAGATATATGATAAAGTATATGCTATGGGAAGAGCGATTGGCTTCAAGCTAGGTAATTTTGGTGGAAAGGGATCAGGATGATAGAGAGAAGGGGCATGCAAAAGGAGGAAACAGAGGAGAACGGAAGTTGAAACGAGACATTAAAGAATCACGTCAGGTTGTAGCGAAAATGAGCAATGAGTTGTACAGAAAGAGAAAACGGAGAAAAGCAACCAAAACGGAAAAGACGATCATGAAAGAATTGAGTGTCTTGATTGAGAAGGATGCAACTAACAATAACCTGAGGAATGCAAGGTGGTAGTGGCTAGACAGATTGAGATACAAAAAGATAAAGTTGGCAAAATGTGAAGGAAAACGGAGAAGGAAGCAAGACAACATCATGTTTCAACGAGACCAGAAGGGATTCTTCAAAACACTTGAAGGAGAGAAGGCGCATGAAGGAGAAATGCCAGGAATAGAAAAGTCTGTAGAGCTTTGGGGAGGTAGGTGGGAGAAAGAAGAAAGAACACCAAACATGCCTTGGATGGAACAGATAAGGAGACAATTAAATGAGAAGGTAAATTGAGTTAATGAGTTCAGCATCACAATTGAAAAAGTGAAGAAGAAAATTTCAAAGAGAAAAGGATGGACAGCACCTGGAATAGATGGAATACAGAACTATTGATCGAAAAGCTAGAGTCAGCACAAAGATTGTTAACAAAAGCAGCCACAAAAATCAAGGAAGATAACACGAACATACCAACTTGGTGGCCATCTGGAAGAACCGTACTTCTTCCAAAACCAAAAACTTGGGTGGTGTTATTAAGCAGTTGAAGGTCGATTTGAGAAAGATTTTCGCAAGTACTGAACTCGTAGACAAAGTCGCTGCAATGATGCAGAAGACAGTATTGATGGATAGTGAAAGTATCATTCAAAGAGTTATATCTGGACTTATTCAAAAAGACTTATTCTTAGACACATAAAATGACAGCAGCCACTTGGCTCTTGGCTACCCAAGAGGAGTATTTCACCATTAAGAGCTGCCTGTGCGAAAGCTATAAAATGGATGATAATAATAAAATTAATAATAATAATAAAATTATAATAATTATCATAATTATCCAATGCGACTATGCGACTATGCGACTATGCATAGGATGTGCCTAACGAACTGTTGGGATGAAGTTCCTTAAATCTCCTTCCACTCAATCGGTACGTTTGTAAAGGAAACTGGGATCTACACCCTTGCTTTTTCTTCTGTCACATGTCACCAAACTTTTAGGATCAATACTGGATGAGTTGTCTTCTACTTGTAGTATGTTGAATTTGATTTTACAAAAACAAATGTCCCATTTACAATATGAATTGTGCTTTCGTATCAAATCTTTGACTATCAAACTGTTTCTATCAAACTTACACTCAACTGATCTGATCAAATTCATTAAATTAATGACAATTTTCTTTCATCAGTTCAAGATTACTGACATGAGCCAGGCTTTGCGAGTGTTGTATACCGACGAAGACTTGCGTCGAAACGATTGAATGCTGCAACTTTTTCTCTTTAATTCTATTTATACTTTAATATTGCTGGGTTGGCTGTAGCTTTCGGCCTTATATACATATATACATGAGCTGAAAAGCGGCTATTTGACTTTTTCCTACGTTTCATTTTGTCCTATTAATTTTACTCGCATGGACTTAAGACTTTCCTTCTTTCCACTAAATTACTCTCTGCACAGGTCATCTGTCGTCAGCGGCACACAACTTAGTCCCTGTTGCAGTATTGCGAATTCTTAGCCAATGGAAAATACAATTACAGCGTTGCTACTAAAAACACTTTAAAAAGCATCCTGAAAATGTTGGTTCATCAACTATGGTAGCTGACCACATTCGAACCAATTAGCCTAATATTGCATGGGAATAGAATCGCATCGTATCCTACTGTCTCGCATACTCGACAGATCTTAAATCAGGAAATTTTGTGATATGTACCATGTAACGCTCATTTTTTATGAAAACAATTTTATTAGAACACGAGCCTCTAAACTGATGGGAAATTAAGAAAAAGTTAAGAATAAGCGGAAGCTGAAATACTGTCGTAAAATGATTTGAAACTGATATCAAACATTTTATGCTCTTCAATGTTTGTCAAATTTCCTTAAAACACCCTAATGATCAGTGTGTAAAAACCCGCAAGTGTACCAAGACTTTTATCAAGGATTATAAATCTGTAACAACGTATATCTTTCGTCTTCTGCTACTATCATTAGAAATAATACCTCTTTCATAATTATCCACTGTTGTCTTGTATATTGTCTTTTGTCTACATTGCCTACACACCAAATAATTTAAGAACAAATCAGAACAATCCAGCCTAAGAGTGTAGTGTTACAATTGTCTCATTTTGTCTGGTATTAGTAATCAGGCATGGTCCGGTACGGCAACATTGTTTGATGTTCATATACAGGATTCTCGAGCGCTCCGAATATGCTCGCATAATGCTTTGTCGTCTCGATACGCCTGGTAACTTCGCCTGTTCTGTTTCGCGTGTCATCTTTTCCATTGGTTCTACGCGAGCATTCATCCAATATCATCTTATTTTCATTAATTTTCCACGTTAACACGGACAAGCATCGTGGAAAAATGTTACTAATTTACAATGGTACTTCTGGGATGGCCTTGATTAGCGTATAGTGATAAGATAAGGCAAAATGCCATAACTTGTTTGTCATTCTACACACAATATCGTAGCACTTTTTGCTGCATTGCAAATACAATATTGACTATTGACATATCGAAATTTCACGGCTAGATTTATGCCATGCTTTACAAGTCTGCAAAATGCGTTCTTATGTTTCTCTGATATTGCCAAATGAATTAAGAAAGCAGAAAAGTTAATTTTGAAATATGGAATATGGACGAATTTATTGCACAGTTTGATGCATAATCTAAGAAACACACAAAATAGCTTTATCTTGCGTCAGAAACAAGACATAATATTGGAGTAAAGTTATGTGTTTGTTTGTGCAATCAAGTTTTTGTTTAACAACTTGAAAAGAATTGATTTAATTGGTTCCGAGAACAAAGTTTTAGAGGAAGTAACTCTTGGCCAATGAACTGTACAATTCCTTGGTTCTATTCTCAAGACAAGTTACAAAAGATCAGGGAACAACCCAGACGAGGTGTACGGCATCATCGTTCTCCATGTTTGCAGTACAGGGGAGTCTGTTCCTAGCATAAAGTTGAACGTGGCGACGTATTTGCAAAAGCGGAGGAAATGGCCAGAAAAAACAAGAACGGTATTGGTGCTCAGTTGAAACTCATATTGTTGATGGTGGTTGTGGTACAAGTCAGTGGGTAAGACTATCATTATGGTTTAATTTTTGATGATGGCGTGGAACTTTTAGCCTTCATTACAAATAGCATTTACCGCAATGGGTGTGGTAGCATTTGACAGCATAACTGGGTTCAATTCCATATTCTTTTTTTAAGCTATCGTTTTCTTGCTAAATATATGGTTCGAAATATATCGAGTAAGGGGAATGCACGGGGATGTTTGTGAAATATTTGCGAAGCATCTGAAAATGTCTTCCAAGTTTCTGCGAAGTATCCACAGACCTGAAGATGCTGTCACACGCTTTCTCGTGAATCAGCAATGGGAGTGTGGAATTTATCGGCAGATTGCAAAGACCAGCAAATGCAGTTGCTTCATAAGAGTAGCATGACTTTTATGAATAACGTAAAGGAATATTCAACATCAAACATTGACGATTAGGCGCGTCATCTTGGCATATGGCTAACATGGGCCGTGGATTTCTGCAGAAACTGAAATGAGCATGATACTGAAATTTTATTATTCTAGAAACTGCTAGTAATACAAACAGTTTCCTAAGCCAAGTAGAGTGGATGGAAGTCAGATCTGAAAATTCCTTGTTTGCCTGGAGAAAATAGCCCTGTGGTATATTTTTGCGCTCGGGAACAAAAGAGCGTTCAACAGAATAGCGTCATCAAGCGAGGATTTAACTAAAGTTAAGATTTTTGCAACCTGTAACTTATGCTGCGCTCAAATGCAAATTTCATCCCAGGATCAAAATGAAGCGCTAGATACTAAATAGGCTTAGGAAACATAAATTATCCGTACGTTTTCTGGGAGTGTCCTAGCGTTTAATCATGTGATGTGACCAACGTGATTGGTCCTGTCCACTGCAAAGTTCTTCAAACCGCCTCCACACAATAGGAAACGACTGTTTCATCAACAGCGGCTCTTACAGCTGGATGTAGGCTGATTTGAAGTAGCTAACCTTCAAAGTTATACAAGGACCCAACATTGGTACATTCTGAAAGAAAATAGTTTTAGGTCTTTAAAAGTAAATACCATTCAAAGAAAGCATGGGAATTCATTGGAAAAATAAAGATCTATTTGTTCATAAACATCTTTTAACTAGATAAGATTATATATCTGAGCCTCTAACAAACATAAATTTCGCCTACTTATCATTTTTGTGTTTCTCGCTACAGCGGCTGCTTATGAAATAGCGAGGATTTTGAATGGGTGGTAAAAGTGCTTTAGAACATGTGAAATCGACCTAAATTTAATTGCGAGAGATGTTCGTAGACGAAATAGTCGTCTCATATTGGTGGGATTGGCGGGTAGAATTTAGTAATGATCAGAGATTTCAACCAATCAAAGATCTGAATGCCACTCTCACTCCACTGAGCGAACATTTTCAAGTAAAATGGCCTGCAATTAATGATTCATTACTAGAGAGGAAGTCACCAGGGTGTAAAATTCTATAAACAATTCTGTGCCTAACTACCAATCTATTTACAAAAAAATTATAGGGGTTACACGATGCAAGCACTGATTTATTATAGGTATACAATCATGAAAATATTATGTCACGTCTCCATGAAAACCAGTCTACTCTGATTGACTAGGCTACCATGAATATAGAGTTCAAAGTGAATGAATGAATGAATGAATGAATGGATGAATGGATGAATGAAGGACTGAGTGAATGGAATGATGAGGAATGGTAGCTCTTTCGAATTCTGTGTAGATACTTCAAGATTATAGACCGTTGGTTTCCCAGCATTCTCATATGAATCCTCGTTTAGAGCTTTTCTTTTTGTTCAACCTTGCAAAACCTTTGTCCATGATAATCTATGATTGGTTGATTTTATGCGCCTTGAAATTCTTCCTGTCCATTGCGCGTAAAACCAATGTAACGCAGTAGCTCCTGATGAAATCTTTCGTTCAACCTAGCAAAACCTTTGTCCATAATAATCTATGATTGGTTGATTTTATGCGCCTTGAAATTCTTCCTGTCCATTGCGCGTAAAACCAATGTAATGCAGTAGCTCCTGATGAAATCTTTCGTTCAACCTAGCAAAACCTTTGTCCATAATAATCTATGATTGGTTGATTTTATGTGCCTTGATGTTCTTCCTGTTCATTGCCTGTAAAACCGATGTAACGCAGTAGCTCTTGGTGAAGTCCTGCTAATGGAAGCTACTGTCTATTGTCCCTGTTGCAACAACCATAATCTCTCAAGGGTTTCTACTTTTCGAGCAGCACAAATGCTTGAGGGGACGACTTTGTTAACAATAAGTATACTCAGAACGATGTTTAAGGGGATAAAGGCTGTTCGTGCGACAGACTTTGCCTAGTGAAAAACAAGTTTCAAAGAGGATACTTCTGGGCTGTCGGTTGCATGAGATAAGATGCCCTTTCCTTGCTTAAGTTCTCTGTATTAAACCATTCAAATGTAGTTATCATTCACTCAAAAGCGGGTTGGACTTTCAGATTTTCCGCGCGTAACGAAATCCTTACCTGGCGCGGATAGAATCTGTATCCTCAAGGAGTTTTGCGCGGTTTACGCTCTAAATTTGGAGCCAAATATTTCGCATTTCACAGAGATATGGTCTTCTCCATAATATAATTCCTCGAAAACTAGATCGGTGTTTATTTTTACTTATGATTTTACTGGAAAAGGAGAGAATTCTCACAAGTTCCATTAATGAGTTGCACTTTTGCGACAGCATTTGACGGTTGAACAAAATTTGTCCCAACTGATTAAACCAAAAGAATTTGCAATTGAAAAGGGAGCAGCGATTCAAAAAGTTGATTCAAAAGTGACTTTCAATGAAATATAAAGGTTTGGTAGTTGCCATTATCTTGAGCATACCCTAGTAATTACGTAAACATAGAAGCCTAGTTTTATGTGAAACGAGACACTATTGTGATATTCGCATTCTTTAATTATCCATCTCAACAAAAGGCGAATTTCGAACTCATTGTCCCCTCAGCATATCTAAGTCACAAAATAGGGTTAGACATAAGAGCCACTTCTTTATTTCGTATTTGAAGGCTTTGTCATGCGCAAGCGCTGGCACGAGGATGTACGAAAACACGTTAAGTAAACAATAGGAGTATCACCGTGAGCTTCGGAGAAATTCCTTGTTTCTTGTGTTTTATTCATTTCTATCGTGTAAGTCGTGAAAGATTTTCAGGGAAATTATGTTTGAAGTTACAAAAGAGAAAAATCTGGCCAAAGGACAGTTTTGTTCAGCAATGAATTGCAGACATCATGCTGTAGACAAACTGGAATTCCATACAGCAGTCGACATAAATCTCACACCGGAGATTCCTTTAGTTACTCTTTGCTGCAATCTACACAGGCCAGAACCGAGCTTCCATCCCTTCACTTCGTGTGAAACACGGAATTAACATATTGTGTCTACATGCTATAGGCAAGCATAATCTACCTCTTTAGTTTTGCATGCCCGGCTAACGGCCCAGAAGGCAGATTAATTTCTTCCCAATGCACTCTAAGGTCACTATCAGGTCTTTAGGCTGAAGCTGGCACACTAAGTAGTATGCTTAAAGAATGTTCCCGCTTTTTCGTATTCCAAGAAGAGATTCTGATTAATTCAAGCATTCTACTCTTGCCTTTAGCCCCTGCACACAGCAAGATCTTGGTCATTTGTCGTCAGCAACAAAGAAAAATATCAAACAAGTTTGATATCCAAGACCATCGAAAAGAACTAAAATCTTTTGTGTGGGTTCCTGCACACAGAAGGTATTCACTGTCAGCGACAAAATCTGCAATGCCTTGAGAAAGCGAACTGAAAAACAGACGACAACAAATTTCTGTTCCCTTCAAATGTTCTCTGTTACTCTGCTGTGCTGGATCCTTTCAGCTGGGTAAAAATCCATTGAATTTATGAAAACTTTGTTTCTCTGGTTTCTAGATCAAATCTGTGTTCATACACTGGACCTCGTACTCACAGCTACACGGTTGCAGTGAAATATGTAGGATATGAGAGCTACAGAGCATGCTGCACACATATCGTACTCTGCTGGGATAAATGCACTCGATACAGGTGATTTAACGATTATTCTAGAAACTGCGTTTATGCATCCTCTCTATTACAAGCGTACATAACACAGTACTTTACATATTTCTTTTCCAATATTTTATGAATTTATAACAACTGTCAGTCGGTACAGAGTCTAAATGATGGGCAGTGCATTCCAAAGCGACTATAAAAACAGTTGTAAACCAGATGAGCATATATATATATATATATATATATATATATATATATATATATATATATATATATATATATATATATATATATATATATATATATATATATATATATATATATATATATATATATATTCAAATAGAAGGTGTTGTCTTCACCAGCATATAGTGCTCTATGTACAAAGTACAGAGCGTTGATAGCAGAAATATAGAAAAGGAAAAGACCAATTCTCTGTTACTCTGAGTTTCGTGCCTAAGCACTCATCAGACAGACTATAACTGAATAACATTCCAAATACGCAGATTCGACTAATTAATAAGATTCTAAAACAAGGTTGATTAAGCGAATTGCTATCAAGGGATATATCTATTACGTATTATTGTTGATTAAATAATATTTGTTTTCATGTCTGCACTTGGAGATTAGTTCGGAGCGTTTGTTTAGGGTATTATTACTGTTGCTTTTGATTATGTGTAGCTTTTCTGATGCACAAAGGTCACATCTTCTTGAAATGTTGCTATATGGTTGAGCTGCGGTGATAATAGACCATTGAATTTGGTATTCTGTATTGTTGTCCTTAAGTTGCCAGATGTATTTGGAGAGTTCCGTGCTGTTGGAGTATTTGTTGTTCTTAAATGACAGTTTATGTTGGGTGAAACGTTGTTTGAATGTCCCTTCAGTCGCGCCTATGTAATTTTTCCCGGTTGCGTCCTCGTTTGTGGTCACTTTGGCATTGTAGACAATGTTAGTGGTGAGGCAGTTATTGTTTAAAGGGCAGTCTTCTTTTATACGGCAGTTGCATGATTTTGATGTGGTGATGGGCGGTTTGGTGTTGAGGATTTTCTTGTTGTGCTTGCTAATGATGGAGGCCATGTTTTCTGTACAGCTGTAACTAATTTTCAGGTTATTTTTGTTAAAGATGCTGTGAAATCTATGGGTTTTAGGAAAATGCTTGTTTATTAGCTTGCGGAATATGTAGCCGATGTTAGTGCGTATGTTCTTGTTATATGGAGGGTTGTACCAAATGATGTTCCGTTGCCTATTTTTCCTTCTACTTGCGGCTGGGTCATGGTTGCTGTAGGTAAGGGGCTGATTGAATCCGCAGGATTTTAGGACGTCTTCATAGGTTGGTTTTATTTTGCTGAATTCTGTTTCATTGCAGGATAAGCTGGAGATTCGGTAGCTAATGTTTTTTGGAAGTTGTTTGATGATACTGGGTGGATGGTTGGACTTTGTATTGATGTATAGTGGCTGGTCATTGGGTTTTCTGTAAGGGTAGTATGTTCCGCTGTTGAGGTTGAATGTAACGTCCAGGTAGTTGACTACTTTCATGTTTGTCTGTATTGTGATGTTTAGTCCGTGGTTTCTGAAATGTCTTGTTATGTCTTTCTTTATTCGTTCTGCTGCTGGGCCTGAAATGTTCTTAAAAATAGCCAATCCGTCATCTCTGTAGAGTCCGATATTGTCTTTTCCGTATTTTGCGCATAGACCGTGGAGGATGTAGAGGCCAACTAGTTCACAGATTTCTACATCCTCCACGGTCTATGCGCAAAATACGGAAAAGACAATATCGGACTCTACAGAGATGACGGATTGGCTATTTTTAAGAACATTTCAGGCCCAGCAGCAGAACGAATAAAGAAAGACATAACAAGACATTTCAGAAACCACGGACTAAACATCACAATACAGACAAACATGAAAGTAGTCAACTACCTGGACGTTACATTCAACCTCAACAGCGGAACATACTACCCTTACAGAAAACCCAATGACCAGCCACTATACATCAATACAAAGTCCAACCATCCACCCAGTATCATCAAACAACTTCCAAAAAACATTAGCTACCGAATCTCCAGCTTATCCTGCAATGAAACAGAATTCAGCAAAATAAAACCAACCTATGAAGACGTCCTAAAATCCTGCGGATTCAATCAGCCCCTTACCTACAGCAACCATGACCCAGCCGCAAGTAGAAGGAAAAATAGGCAACGGAACATCATTTGGTACAACCCTCCATATAACAAGAACATACGCACTAACATCGGCTACATATTCCGCAAGCTAATAAACAAGCATTTTCCTAAAACCCATAGATTTCACAGCATCTTTAACAAAAATAACCTGAAAATTAGTTACAGCTGTACAGAAAACATGGCCTCCATCATTAGCAAGCACAACAAGAAAATCCTCAACACCAAACCGCCCATCACCACATCAAAATCATGCAACTGCCGTATAAAAGAAGACTGCCCTTTAAACAATAACTGCCTCACCACTAACATTGTCTACAATGCCAAAGTGACCACAAACGAGGACGCAACCGGGAAAAATTACATAGGCGCGACTGAAGGGACATTCAAACAACGTTTCACCCAACATAAACTGTCATTTAAGAACAACAAATACTCCAACAGCACGGAACTCTCCAAATACATCTGGCAACTTAAGGACAACAATACAGAATACCAAATTCAATGGTCTATTATCACCGCAGCTCAACCATATAGCAACATTTCAAGAAGATGTGACCTTTGTGCATCAGAAAAGCTACACATAATCAAAAGCAACAGTAATAATACCCTAAACAAACGCTCCGAACTAATCTCCAAGTGCAGACATGAAAACAAATATTATTTAATCAACAATAATACGTAATAGATATATCCCTTGATAGCAATTCGCTTAATCAACCTTGTTTTAGAATCTTATTAATTAGTCGAATCTGCGTATTTGGAATGTTATTCAGTTATAGTCTGTCTGATGAGTGCTTAGGCACGAAACTCAGAGTAACAGAGAATTGGTCTTTTCCTTTTCTATATTTCTGCTATATATATATTCATAAACTAATACTAAGCCGCATCCACAACGTATATAAATTACATATCAGTACTGATGAAGATTCTAATCGAAACGTGTACTGAAACGATAGTATATTTGTGGTTTATTCTATATATATATACATATATATAGATATATATATATACACATACATTTACGTTAAACGTTTAGCAAGTTGGAATTTTTCCTATATATACATATACTGTATGTATAGCAAGACTACTGAAGAAGACAAAAGTCGAAATGTTTATCAAGTTGAAATTTTTCTACATTTCTATAAAATTTTTTTCACTTTTTGGTAGGTATAGCTTATTGAGTTCAATTATATATATATATATATATATATATATATATATATATATATATATATATATATATATATATATATATATATATATATATATATATATATATATATATATATATATATATATATATATATAATTTCTTTTTCCTCCTGATTTTTCTGAGCATAATATCAACCTTTCTGTTTGCACCGAAAAAGGAGAAATCCTGGTTACTCGCTAGCTACTGATTGCAGATATATATATATATATATATATATATATATATATATATATATATATATATATATATATATATATATATATATATACACTCAAATAGCTCCAATCATAAAGAAAGTTTTAAAGACATAAATAGACCCTCAAGAAAAAATTCCAACTTTTAAAACGTTTCGGCATAAGCCTTCATCAGTTATATATATATATATATATATATATATATATATATATATATATATATACTCTCCAGTCCGGAATAGAAGGGGGGGTGGCAATAAGCGGGGGGGGGTTGGAAAAAAGTCTCAAAGTAAATAAGCGGGGGGGGGTGGAATAAGCTCCAAGGTGAGTGTCTATGGATGGGCTGTTATAAATGGATGTGGAGAGAAGACCAACATATGCATTAGATAAAAATTCTAACTCTTTGAAAAAAAATCATTACGTTTATTACATATTTCTAGCATGCTAAAAATGTATCTATCATCGGCGTCCATAATGTCATCATCATTGGCACAACTAACGGCTGCGTTTTCAGTGCTTCTTGTAGCAATTATGCATTTCACGCTAGCATTTTTTCAGCGCAACAAACATTCACAACGAGTTACTTTCGCCGGACAATTCTGGGTCTGATTGGGATAATTTCCTCTTGGCTCAAAATTAATAAATGGGGGGGGTTGCAATAAGAATGTCCTGGTGTGCATTTTTCGAAGAAATAAATAGTCGGGGGGGGGAGACGTCTATTCCGGACTGGAGAGTATATATATATATATATATATATATATATATATATATATATATATATATATATATATATATATATATATATATATATATATATATATATATATATATATATATATATATATATATATATATATATTTATATATATATATTCATGTATAATGTTGAAAAATAGGATGAAAAAGCACACACCATTACAAAGCTACCACAGGCACAGGATAACAGAAGAAGGGAAGTGATGTCATTGAGTAGAACAATAATTTCATAAAGGGTATCATGACGTCATTGAATCCAAACACTCCTGAAAAAATTAATCATTAAATATCTATTTGCTACTATTTCAGGGCAGTAACTCGTTATCGCAACGAGGTCCGATATTCAATCATCTACTCAACACAATACCGGTGTTGCAATGGATGGTCTGATATTAATACCGGATGCCAAACACGTAAGACAATGTATTATATCTTCTCCCTGCATACCTATTGTAGCTATTACCAAATCAACATGCATTTTCCAATAAACACAATAAGTACTGTAATGCCATATTGCACTAGAATCTATCCGGTGTCCAAAAAATAATTTCGTTTATACTGATCAAAGTGCAATATAAAACTGTTGTCATGCGTAAAAATTAATGTCAGAGATCACACTGTTATTCTGCAAAAAATTTTTACTTCTATTCACCTACACTGTAAAGTACCAACGATTCCATGGCATCAGTGGCACAACAGAGTTTTTGGATTTCTTAGAAATAATTTGCTAGGTTGACTTTTCAAGCTTGAAACATTTTTCAACATCTAGATGACAAAGCAAATCAATAGGAGATACAGTACATTTGAGTAAATGGGAATTACCAAATTCCAGTAATTCCGGTTTGTTCTTAGATTCTTCGGAGATTCCTTTATTGGCAGCTATTGCTATGCAATTTGGAATTAAACCTTAACTGATGAAGTAACCAACTGCAACATATCTGATTTTGACATTGCTGAAACTGTATCTGAGTTCTCTTAGCAGCTATCTTGAGCAGCTGTTGAGTAAAAATATTTCGCCATTTTCTTAGTATTGGAATGAGCTGCCTTAATTCCACTTTCTCTTCTGCTTTCTTTGAGGCATTAGATTTTCTTTCTGACAAAGTTTTAGCAAATAATGTATAAAAGATGTCAAAGTTCTATAAGAAATGCTATATACTGCTAGACAACAAAAAATGAACTCAATTACTTTTTTGCTTCAAAATACAACAGCTGAGTTTTGAAAACTCCAAGTTGATTTGAGCAGAAGAACATTTCATCAGTAGAAAAATCAGCTGTAAATAATTTTAATATCAAGGAACAGCCGAATTCAGTAATTGATAACGAGGCCACAAGGCTTTTGATACCCTTAGGATTTGTTCTAACCCCAACCTACGTGGGCTACGCCACTGTTTGCAGTGAATCAATACTGTGGTCTGTGTTTTTCTACTCTGTTCTAACAGAAGAGCGTACATCGTCAAATAATTATAATGATTGTAGCAACATTAGCAAAATCCTTATCATATTTAAAGACACACTCATATTGAGTCCATCTCTTTAGCAATTTGCAGGCCAGCATGCTTATACGGGACTTGTGTTAGACCAAACACTTGCTTATGCAATACTGGTTACGTCAGTCCAGCAACAGGATGCAGAACAGGTAAGTTTAACGGATTCTTCTTCAGTCAGGTTCTGATTATAAATTCATCTAGTACATTCTAAGTTAAGAATATTATCTCAAATTAAATTCCTACCAGTCAACTGAACCTTTTCATATTTTGGAACGTGAATCTCTCCTTGCAAGCCTCGTTCCTTGTACTGTTTGCTACTAGTTATATGGTGCAGGTCACGGAGGTAAATAAATTTGACCTACAAAACACTTTAATTTTACAACATACCTCACGTACACAGTAAACTTCAATAGTAAATTAATGTCAATAGATCATACGCTATTAAAGAGTACATGATAATGGAAAACAGTCAGCTTTTGTTTGGTATATTCTTGAATGGAAAACTGAGTATGAATTCGTTTTATTTTCTCTGCAATCAAGAGAGAAGCTTCTTTGTCACCATAAAGACCAACAGCAAATGGTTGTGCTGTATCTTCTAATTCAGCAGCCAGATATAGGACTTGTGCGCATGTTACTACAAGAATGTTATTTGCAATAAGAATGTTGCAATCACAAGTACCGTAATTATATCTTATTACATTATGCTACAGAGCATATTGTCCAAATGTGTTTCTTCATACTGTTTCGACCCATAAAATTAAACTTTAACAACTCTGCTCTGCTGCATCGGCTTTGTATTGAACAGAATTGCACATTCCACATGTGTATTTTTAACTGTCGCAGACATTAAAGTCTGTTTTCTATTGACTCAGCTGCATGTGTTGCCTTGCATCATCATATCTATCGCCCAAGTGTAAAACAACAGATGTTTTACAAGTAAGAACAAATCAACGATGAATATTAAACATGACAATTAACAGCTACGACACACATAAATAACAAATAAAGGTAATTATACATATATAAATGTTCCAAGTTCCATAAGTTTATTAAGTCACAAATGTTCGACAACGGCAACGGCAACGGCAACGGCAACGGCAACGGCAACGGCAACGGCAACAGCTTCAAACAACTTCTACCAACGACTTCAAATTACGACTCTTACTGACGACTTTCATAGCGACTTCAAATAATGACTCTAATGGCGACTGACTATCCACAAAACAGCATGGGGATTTTATGGCAGACAGATGACAAAGCACAAAGAAAGGGTAATTACAACATCAGATGACAACTGATGATAAGTGGCATGGAAACAGATTACTCACAAACATGACTGTACAGTCAAACATAAAGGCTACGTCACAGCCAAAAATAAAAGCACGTCACAAACACATGGGGCAATAAACCTGTTGTTTACACAAATTCTGATCTATCACAATTTATGTAACCTCTTCACATTGCCATGTATTCTTCAAACATTTGGACTACAGTGATAAGCTACATTTGGCATAGTAACTTCAACATCATCGTGAAGTATAATCGTATTGAAGCTCCTGTTGTCATACCAAAGTCACATATAGATTCCGTCCATGTTTACTTTTTTACACTATTTGTATTTCTTTACTGCTTTACGGTATCCATTATTCATAAACCGTAATGACTTGATTAAGTCCCCGTGGGCTTATTTGTCAGAAAGAATTTTGTGGGTGGGGGCTTATTTGAGGGGGCTTATTCGAAGGGAGGGCTTATTAAATTTAGAGGTTCTGAGATCTACCAAAGACCATAACTTATATAACTTTCCAATATAAAGTACTCTCATTTTAATGTAAATCGAGATGGGATTAAGGATGATAAACTGTTAAGACAGTTGTCCTCGTCAAATACGATCACATATAAGCAAACCAATTGCTGAATTTTTTAATTTTCGTTGCTTTTAATCTGTATTATACTGAGCACAGATAGCTTCCGAGGGGGCTTATTCGAGGGTGGGGGATTATTTGCCGGAAATGATCTTGGGGTTGGGGCTTATAAGGAAGGGACTTACTCGAAGGAGTGGGCCTAATCGAATCATTACGGTACGCATGAATTTCTATCGATCTTACTATAGTTGGAAATTAGCTCAACATAATACAACCTCTGTGCTTTTCTCGTTCTGTTATATTTACTTTTGACCACTTAGATAGCAATTCGTGGGATCTCCTCGATCACTAAGTCAACGTCACCTACAACCTGTACTTTGTAGCATTGTACATAGCCACAATAACTTTTTTATTGCAGACATTAACGAATGTCTAACATCAAACGGTGGCTGTGAACAATTGTGTCATAATCTTCCCGGAAGCCATAGTTGCTCGTGTAGGAGAGGCTATACTCTGTATAGTGGTAGGCGCTGTCTGGGTGAGTCCATTGTTACTTTTAAAAATAAAGGCACTAATTAATATTTCATAATGAAATTGTAATTTTACTCCGTCGGGATATATTGATAATAATATGAATATCTGTACAGGATATACACTTCGAGTGCGTTATCAATTCAATCATTTTCATTCCCAATCATTTTCAATGTAATCAAAATATTGCTGGCATCAATGTGTCATGTGCTCGAAATCTTACCAACATAAAGTGAGCTTATACACCTCACAGTTTCAATACAGTTCTACTTAGATATAATCTGCGGCAACACTAGCTTACATGTAAAATTGACACAGTATTTATGATCAACCTTGGAAACGGCATCATAGTTCTGTGGTAAATTCACTCTATTTCTCAATTCAAAGGAAAACCTAGTAATAATACAATTTTTCACCCATATAATATGTTACTTTTCTGTATTTGCAGGTTTGCATAAGAAATTGAATGACTTAATGATGAAAAATAGCTTTAACCGTACAACCGTTTGACATATATAAATCTAATATAATGAACGATTGAGAACGTGGTATTGATCCTTTATCTGCTACAATCATATTTTCCTGAAGACCAACGTCTCGATAAATAATCGAATGACTGCATATTGCCTATCCACTTGCAGCCAATGAAACACTAGTGTTAAGACTGCCCAGAAAAGGGATCTCTCCAACTATGGTCACATAGTAGATGGTAACTCAATACATGCACACAAAGCGGTGATTATTCCAAAAGAAAGTCTATTTCACTTTGAATATTTGTAGCTAACTGCTAGCAATCTGCATGATTTAAGAAATTAAATTAAAATAATTATTGTCTTATTTCACCGAAGTTTTCTAAATAAGATCAGACACAAAACGAATAAAAATGACAATTCTCTTTCGTTATAATATTATTGGAAAATATCAATAAACGTTGTAAGATATTAAACAGAGCCAACTCTAATTCCAGGAAAATATAGCGAGAGAAAATTGAAATAAACAAGTATGCTATTGTACAAAGTGTTAGCAGGTAGCTACTAATATTCGATGTAAAATATAGTCTGATAGTAACAGTGACTTGTGTTAATACAACACACAATGCCGAGCAAATAGGCCACTTTCTACGTAGATGCATGTCAAGCCTATTGCGTTAGACAATGCCTCTCTAACTACAACAATTTTTTTCTCAGAAATTGACGAATGCAAACTTTCTAGTCGATTGTGTGAGTGCTACGATCCGGCAAATAACCCAACATGCACTGCGACTTGTCATAACACGATTGGAAGCTACAGATGCACGTGTTCTAGCGGTTATCGCTTAGCTACTGCTGGCAAATGCACGGGTATGACAAAACATTTCTTACTGAGATTGTAGAGGAAGAGTTATGGTGGGGGGGGGGAGGGAGTCTTCATTTCATATGATAATTCCGAGCGGGAATTCTTTAGGAAATCTGTTCCTAGGGGGAACTATACTGGCAATGTTGCTGCAAACAGGCTGCTGGTATTCTGACTCGCTGAAAGTCAGCAGAAAGGGGTCCCAAAGCAATATTCCTAATTAAAATGTGTTATAAAATATGTCAGTCAGGAAGAAAGCTTGTGATCAGTAGTTGTATAAAGACCCAAGGAGGCAGCAGCCATTCTGATCTATACTAATTGAAAACCCCATGATATGGCCCTTCCAGCTACTCTCAGAAACTTCACTTAATCCTTCGGCTATTAGGGATCTAACGATACAACAGTTTATAGAGACATCAAAAGTTGACAACAGTGATCGAGCCCCTAATGCCATTCTATCGAGCTTCTGGTCTAACAATATTACCCTTAATATGAATTTCATCCTACATCTTTCAAAATCATATGTGCGTCAACATAGAATCTTTGAAACATATGATAACCTGCGATGCATTCTGTTTACCTGCTTTCTAGATATAAATGAATGCGTTTCTCACAACGGAGGGTGCTCACAAATCTGCTCGAACATACCTGGCTCGTATAGATGTTCATGTCACATTGGATATCAATTACAAAGTGATGGAAAAAACTGCAGTGGTAAAATTGCAACTTCAAATACATTCAAAAATATATATATATATATATATATATATATATATATATATATATATATATATATATATATATATATATATATATATATATATATATATATATATATCTATATCTATATATATATATATATATATATATATATATATATATATATATATATATATATATATATATATATATATAGAATAAACCACAAATATACTATCCTTTCAGTAAATGTTTCGATCAGAATCTTCATCAGTACTGAGTACTGATGAAGATTCTAATCGAAAGGTTCACTGAAAGGATAGTATATTTGTGGTTTATTCTATTTATGTAATTTATATACGTTGTGGATGCGGCTTAGGATTAGTTTGTGTATATATATATATATATATATACACAAAACAGATGAGTGGGCAACCACGAAACAGGCTTGTAGGGATGAAATGGTAGTTTTATTTGCCGTTTTCTTCTATTACTTTGTAAAGCTCTACCATCCAGGTATTGAGCACTGTATCACGGAATTCAACGCTACGCCGTAATATATATATATATATATATATATATATATATATATATATATATATATATATATATATATATATATATATATATATATATATATATATATATATATATATATATATGTATATATACGTATATATATATATACTTATAGATCATGTATGTATGCTTGAATGTATCTCAGTGACAAATTATTAGAATAATCAAAGTACTTCATGTAAGAGTAAGAAGACAGTCATGTTTTCTCATAAAGGATGTTACTTTAATGTGTACACAAAATCTTTTGTAGCTAGATGACTTCTTTGACCGGAACTTATACATAAACATAGATATTAGTGACGACATAACGTGGTAATTTTTATAATTAATATTGTAATGCTGAAACCTCTTTTCTTAAGACATCAACGAGTGCAAATCAAACAACGGAGGATGTCAACATTCATGTGTTAATAGCATTGGGAGTTTTCACTGTGCATGCAATGCTGGTCATGTATTGGACTTCAACCAAAGAACTTGCTCGGGTATGCCTAAAAGTTGTATAATATATCACGTACAACAAGCCCATTACTGTAGTGCAACCTTCTGAAAAGATAGTAGAGAATTACTGATACGAAGGGAGAATCATCAAACCTAGAGCATCTGAAGCCGAAACCGTGAGGCTAATTTCTAACTAAGACGAAAACAGGTAGATTTACGGGATGATATAAAAGGCATCTAAAATTGAGCTGAAAGGGTTAAAAGTACTAGATTACTCTCCTTTTAGCATTCATAAGCTTTCTTTACCAAAATGTTCTCGTCATACTATTATTTCCTCTAATCTGTAAAATATAAAGTTGAAATTAAATTCTGTGATAAGCTATGAGAATATGGACATCGCAACATGCTAATTTTGTCTCTAACTATCGAAAGGTTCGTACAGACTGTATATTTTTGCATTATTAATAAATTATTACTATATTATCATTAATATATTATTATGTTATATATCATACTTATTAATATACTATTATCAATAAAAGTATTATTAAACTATCCAATATATGACTAATATCATTAACTCTCCTTTCATATGACTCACATCCATGATATCAGCAGAAGCCCTTTGCTGAGATTGTTTATAAGGACACTTGATCTGATTGTTCTCGTGACAGTATTGTAAACTGGGCGAGCCATTGGGAGAAATGACTTCAAAGGAAACAACCTTTAACGTTCCATTAATCGATATGACCAAGCATATTTACAGCATAATTACTCTCCTATACTCTTACTGTTAAGATACACACTGACACACTCTGACGTTTCAAGACATGCAAGGTAAATTACGTGGGGCATGCTGAGAAGGCGCAACAGATATGCCCGAAAAAGATCCAGTTCCCCATTTTTCTCTTCCGTTGCGGCCCTTCACAACAGACAGTGTCTGGATTACTTTGACGCACAAATCCTCTCATTCAATAGTAAAATTACGTTCTCTAGATTTAGATGAGTGCTTCAGCCATCCACATGGGTGTCAGCATGCTTGTAACAATCACAAAGGTGGTTTCTTCTGCTCCTGCCATGCTGGCTACAGATTGAATACGGACAAGAAAACATGCGATGGTAAGTCAGATCTGCAGTTCTAAATGATTTATTCACGCCATTTACTTCCGTCTAAACGTAGTTTTCTAGTGCTATAATTTGAATTCAATAACAAGCTTAAAATAATTATTTCAGTACGAGTATTTATGTCAAACGAGGCCAACCACAGTTGATATAAAAACGTGCCTAGTGCTGTAAGCTTCTCGAGCTCTTCAAATATCAGTTCTGTAGCCCAAATATTTGTCTTGCTAGCAGAATACTCTTGTGACGTATAAAATGTAGGCGTCAGTAAGTTCAAAGCTCACCATTCCATTGGAAATCGTGATCAGTGGCAGCTGATACCTATAAACAATTGCCATTACAGATATTGATGAATGCAACGAACTGCAACCTGGCACAAATATCACACTCTCAAAGTGTGCACAGAAATGCCACAACACGATAGGTTCATACACGTGCAGCTGCAACGCTGGTTACAGACTTGCATCTGATGGGAAGACTTGCCAGGGTAAGCCATCAATCCTGTGCGTTTTATCGCATGCTCATCATGACGGCTTTTCACACCTTTCGTCTACGTATCTCTTCGTACAAAAAGAAGTTGTCTTTATTTCTTAAGCTATGTGTAGGTAAATTCAGAGCAAGCTAAATTCATAGCGCCTCACCAACTACTCATGTGAACCAAGCGAAGTCAACTCTGCCTGTTTTATTCCATACACACTATGATGTGAAAAGATCGAAATCTATAGCAATTGCTGCCGCTTTCTCGTATGTTATACCTTCATATAACATGATATACATCTACTTTGGAATAAACGTGATCAAAAGTAAGTTGCATTGACTTATACCGATGTGGTTTACTCTCAGATGTAGATGAGTGTACAACAGGATTGCATAGCTGCCAGCAAACATGTACAAATACAATTGGGAGCTATGTCTGCAAGTGCATACAAGGGTACAGTTTAAACTCAGATGGAAAAGCGTGTAATGGTAAAGTGCATTTATGTGACTTTTTGCGCTACAAATATAAGCTATTCAGGCAAGAAATGTCTGCTCTTATCATAAGGTTTAAGGGCTCGATGCTGTTTCATTCCAATACATTCTAAGTTTGAAGCTTCTCACATGTGTACAATTACTACGTGCAAAGGCGTAGTATATGTTCTGTACAATAAGTTTATCGTGATTTTCAGAGGCAAGATGTTGCTTCATACAATGAGGTCTAGTTATTTACAACAACCCATAACATAGCAATATAAGGCGCTGCCTTAGATCAGGAGTGTCCAAACTACGGCCCGGGCAGGCACCAAATGTAGTCCCAGTCTAGATTCTACTGACACGCAGCAAAGTTTCATAATGCAATTCAAATCATAAGCTGATCTCCTGCTCCTTGTCTATTTCTCGGCGTTTGGCACTCACTAAGAAGACTGTGCATTGCTCTGTCCTAAACGCTTTTGTCTAAAGAAAGTGAAAAGTGTAGCTTACCAATTACAATATCAAATCCACTACTTAAATAATCACCAAGTTAATCGATCTAGTTATCATTTTGTAGATTGCACAGATACTCACTCTGAGTTAACATACTATCCTGATTGCAAATACTTTGTATTCATAGAAGGAATCTCACATTAAGGCTATGCTCTAACTGCAACTCCCATCTTATAAAATGCTGAGCTCTTCCTTTACTTCATTATAAACAGTCTTCAAGTATAAATCAATTGAAAAATGCATCTCTTCTCTTGACTGTAGGATCCCAAGGGGGATGTGAGCAATACTACATTTGTAATATGCAATATGCTTTGAATCATAAAATACCCATAGTGAGGACAACTTTATTTTATTTCTTCCACATTAGCTCTGCCGTGCATTCGTCACCCTCCTATTGTCAACGGAAAAGGCACCTGCTTTTCTGGAAAGACAGGCGACAGTTGCCGCTTCAGTTGTCACCTGGGATTCGACCTCAGGGGGTCAAGCATGCGACAGTGTCAGAATAATCACACATGGAGTGGATCATTACCAACATGCTCTAGTACGTGAGATTAACAACCTATCTGACATTCATGGTACTTGATTATATAATCAACTAGCGTTGATCAATTGATTATGACTTGATTTCAGACAATTCTTCTTATTTCCAATTGGATTACAAGTTTATCTTCTTAACATGACGAAATACCTTTCATTAATATTAGGAAAACATTGCAATCAACTATCACTACCAGACAATGGTTGGCTAGCCTTGCCGTGTTTTACGTATTACCAAGCATCATGTATTGTGAATTGCAACTATGGCTACTTCGCAGTGGGACCAACTGAACGAACTTGTATGGTATCAAGGAATAACACTATGTACTGGACAAACTCTGCCACATGGTGTCGAGGTAAAAGCTAAATATTAACATCATGGGGGCAGTTAATGCAAACATATATGAATATTGCGCTTTTGCTTCTTCACCTCCTCATTCAATCTCCCTTCATACCTATCAGGATTCCTACTTTCATCCTTTCTCTGTTCTCTTATTCTCCTCTTTCTCCTCTCCCCTCCCCTAATCTCAGTTCTGCTTGTCTCTGCTATTCTTCCTACTCTTTACTTTTCCAATCTTTGCCCTTCTTCAAGTGTCGAAAGGCCCTGCCCTGCTCTGCCCTGCCCTCCTCTGCCCTTCCCTACCCTGCCTTGCCCTGCCCTGCCCTGCCCTGCCCTGCCCTGCTCTCATCGGTTTGGTCCTGCTTGGCTCTTTTCTGCTCTGCTCTGCCCAGCCCGGCCTGGCTCGGCATTGCTCTCTAATGGCATATCATCAGGTCATAACTTTGGTCCTATTTGCCCTAATCACTCTTTACCAAACATACTACTTATAGACTCATTCAAATTAATGCAAAACTATTCTTATTAATTCTTTACAGAAATATCCGTGTGTGAACCTAACCCATGTAAACACAATGGAAAATGTGGCATCTTAAATAGATACAAATTCAAATGTGACTGCATTGATACATTGTACCAAGGAGAGACTTGTGAAGTGGGACTTGTAGAACTGCCAGCGTTCACATCATTAAGACCCAGGGAAACATACACATTTTTAGTGAAAGCAAAACCTGATAAAGACCTGAAGATAGACATATCTTCAAGCGAAAACCTTGATCTAATTACTCCATCGACACTTATATTTAACTCAAAAACAACTGAAGCCACTTTTCAGTTTCGTAGCAACTCTTCGGGTCTGAAAGCCCTGTCGTATAGGTTGCATGGAAGCGATACAAATGTTTTTACAACCCCGAAGAAACAGACATTGTATGTACTTGAATCTTTGCCGGGTCAGGAAGAAGTGCTAAGCAGCAATGGATCTTTGTCCCAAGGTTGTTTTGGTAAAGCTGCGACAGTGTACACATCGGACGTACATTTCCATTCAACGGCACCTTGGATTGAACTGCCTGACAATATCACAACAGAAGGTGTACTTGTTATGAATATTGACGGTGCAACCTTACCTGCATCTTCGGCTGGTTCAAGCATAATTTCAGATGCCCTAGTGATCGGTTCATTCGGTGATTTCATCTTTAGCCATAACATCGACAGTTCAGCAAGAGGAAGGGACTCAAGTGTTGAGGACACAAAATACTGCGTTTCTGAGAGACCGTCCACAGGGTATCTTTCAATAATTGTGCAAGTAAACGCCTTTGCTAAAACCGTTGCAGATGGAATGAATCAGATTACACCAGCGTGGATTAACTTAATTCCACAGCAGACTATAGAAATATTTAACGAACAGGATTTTGGAGCAACCTTGATACGAGGCAAAGCTATCAAGGAAAAACACAAGAACTGCGGTGGGGTAATACATGCCATTGAGGATGACCAGATATACTATATGTATTCTACCAATCAGAAAATGCTGATGCATTTTAATGATGAAGACGTTGATGTTGGATCAGGAGAAAAAATCTGTATATTTCGATCTGTCAGTGAAAACCAGACTGCTATTGGATTTGCCGATGCTTCAAAGGCGTTAAAAACTATAGAGTCATCGACTGGCTGGAAGATGAAAGCCAATGGCCTCCTCCTTAAAAATACAAGCATGAATTCATTTTATCGCTTTTTTGGACAGAGTTCAACTGAAATGAGCTCGGACTCCGTAAATATGAAGATTTCAATCGATGGTAATATGGAGGTTCCAGCAACTAATGACACTGCGGTATGTCTCTAGAATCCACTAGTTATATTGGCTACGCAAGTTCAATATCTCATTCATAACCTAAAGTGCCCCTAATGTTTGAGGAGCTAATCGCTGTTATAATCCTTCAGGGACTAATCTTCTTTATTGATGTTTTGCTCTCCAAAGGGACCACACAAACTCTTCAAATCTAATACGAAGGTGTTACTGCTATTTAAGGACCGAACACTGATGATGTCTGTGGAGAGGGGTGCATAATGAAATGAAGACTTTTTAGACAGTGTGGAGATGGTGGAGGGGTCTCTGGGAATTTAGACGTCACTTTTTCTTTTTGATTCTAGTTAAAAGCAGATGCATAAAACTCCAACAGAAACCTCTAAACCTCTAGAGATCCAAGAAGAGACGCTAATTATCAATGTATTTAAAAGAGAATAAGGTCATTTGGATGCGAATTAATAAGACATATTATCATCTTTCGTGAAAAGTCAGATGTCTCAAGTGGTCGTCTTGATTTTTTGTGTGTATGTGTATGTGTTCCTTTGTGAGTGTGCGTGCGTGCGTGCGTGCGTGCGGGGGGAGAAGGGGTTTCAAATTGAAGGCTATAAGTGTAATGAGTGCCTTCCTTTCCAATGAGTGCGGCCTCGGTCATAAACGTTAATTCAATACAATCTAATTAAGGGCTAATGTTGGAATGAAATGGAAATCTGTGTTGAAGT
Source organism: Mastigias papua (assembly GCA_964019165.1). Taxonomy (NCBI): domain Eukaryota; kingdom Metazoa; phylum Cnidaria; class Scyphozoa; order Rhizostomeae; family Mastigiidae; genus Mastigias; species Mastigias papua. Next base: position 1,143,152 of record OZ025272.1, read on the forward strand.
TGATTGAACCCTAGACAAAACACAATAAATAATGTCTAAATCCCTTTAAAATTCTGCTCAAATTTTAAAAATACGCCTGTCCAGCTGTGGACTACAATAATTGTTGAAAACTGTTCTCAACCATGATTCCAACCCATATCATTAGCTTCTTAGTCCGTTAATGAAACCACTACGCCAATCACGGGTGCAATTCATCTACAGTCTTATTAAATAACTAGAGTGACATGGGGGGGGGGATTTAATCAGCACCCCTCTCGACAGAGCACACCTCGCAAACGATACAAAGAAGTAATACAGTATTTGCTTGTTATATGACAATAATTATAGGAGATAAACGATAGGGGTCAACTATGGGCCTGTGTAAAATTGGTAAAGTATGTCCATTCTTCTCCAGTTTTCCGTAGATGGCATTTCGGAAACAAGATCAATGTTTGCAACAGGAAAAATCTCCATGAATGTCGCTAACATTCTACCAGGCAGCGAAGAGAATTCAACGTTTATTGGAGAGGGAAACATTAACATGACATTGTCAGGTATCAAAAGCATATCACATTTAACACTCTTTTCTGACATTCGCAATTAATACTGCACTCATTTACACTTCTCACATATCTACATGTGTCAATAGATTCTATTGGTAAGCTTCATAATCATTTTTATCAAATTCCTACAGAGCGAATCAAAGTGCATTCTTTGATATTGTCAATGCCAGTTATGATAACATTAAGAACTCTATTGCTCAAACTCAAATATAATCCAACTTTTACTACTCAATTCTAACTCTAGGGTGGGGTTTCACACGATTTTAGAAATTTAATCCCTATTAAGACCACATATAGCTCACCTACCAATGGTTATTTGCAGATTTTCATCTTTCACTGTCTAAATCTCATAAAATAATAGAAATGCTTAGAGAACATACCCCGGAACATTGACTGAATGTGTTTCACACAATTTGCTTTTCACATCTGTCAATGAATACCAACTACGTCCTCAGATAACTCTCATTCTTGTTAAAGGCAACTCGTGGATGGACCGAGAGGTATCCTTTGTCTTGAACAGAACAGATGCTTCATCACGGGTACTGAGCAACGGCTCTGTACATCTTGACACAGGGAGTAAGTTGATATACAGAGCCACTGTCAAAGACTCTGGTGGACAAATCCAGGAAGCTCAAGATAAAACCCATTTTAGTGACATCTATAGTCAAGTTCTATTTTGGACTATGGAGACAGCAAAAACCGTGAATGGCATATCATCACATCACCCACAGCTACGAAACCTCACAGGGCCCATAGCTGCCAATCTCAATACTGCAAGTTCTAAAGCAATGCAACTTTCACTAAACGCAAATCAAACCATGGGATCCTCTATGTATCAACCTCTGGTTGAACTAAAAAGTCTGGTTAGCCTCATTGAGAGGCAAATGCAAGTATTGTGGTTGAAGCATCGAGCAGTAAATCCCTCTATAACGAAGGCCGACTACATGCTTGCATTTGAACAGTCTGCTAGTCGCATAAAGATATCCAGCCAAGTGCCATTGGCTAGGCGAAGAATCTCTCGAAGAATACTATCACGATCTCTAACAGGTCAGGGCAAGGTTTGTCTCCACAAGTTATGCGTGGGAAAATCTGAACTAGAAGTCATTTACGACACCTCATCAGATATGCTTCACAACCGCTATGGAATAAAATTCACGCAAGACAGGTCCACAGCCATCATTGGAAAGATGGAGAGTGAAGTAAAACTTGGAGGTTTGGTATCCGTACCAAAATATGGTGTCATTGTACAAGTTATTAACACAACTAAAGCGAAACAAGGCTTTATCAACGGAACAATTAATATGTACGGGAAGGAGACACCAATTACTGTAAAATACACAGATGGTCGACTTGAATTTTCGGCCCTGGTTCTTCTGCCAGATGGCTCACAGTGCGATATGACATCACACGCAGACATAACAAAGGCGATCTACGAAAGCGAAATTATGTTTAGCATGGCGCTGCAAACTAAGTGGAATGCTACTATTGTGAGGAAGCTTAACAGCTCTCTAAAAAACAAACTTACTTCTATATCAAAGGAAGTTTCAAACAGGCTCAGTGGCTTGCACAAGGCTGTCAAAATTTATGACGAGCAAAAAATCAAGGCCGTAGAGAATCAGATAGAAAAGAAAAGGATTTATGATGTCAAGCTGCAGGAACTTCATCAACTAGAGGCTAAAATAAACAGGACCAAGGATGAAAATGCACTGTTAAAGTCACGTATAGTCAGGGAAATGGGAGTCTACGATACGGCAACAATAAACTACACAAATGGAATAGAACAGTGCCCCCCTCGTGTATGCATTAGCAAATGTGTACCTGGCCTTATTAGAAGTATTTGCGTCAAAGAGCGATATGAGTATGTTATATCGCAGAGATGCAGACTAGAGAGTAAAACGTACACAAAGACAGACTTCAATACAGTTGCATCACATAGACAGTACGTAACTCATTATCCACAGACAAGATGCAACACCAGGTGTCCACCATTGACAGAATTCTTCGGGAGTATACTCGGTAAGCGAAAAAGACGTGATCTGTTAACTAACAATGATCACAGGGAGACAAGATTGGTTAGGAGAAAACGAGCAATTTTCAAAGTTCGACTACTAAAAGTTGCTGCGAAATGGATAACGAAAAATTCAGCAAAGCTCTTTCGGCGTCTCAGTGGAAAAGTGGGAAGCAAGTTGGGTTCAATACTTCCAGGACCTGCTGAAATTGCTGACTCTGTCAAAGGAGGAATAGCTGCCAGCATTTTTGGAAAATGTGATAACCTCTGTCAAACCACTTTAATTCCTAAATTAAATGACTATATTCACTATGAAGTTGTAAAAGAGATTAAATCCATGTCATACAAAGAGAGTGTCTGTACAGATATTCCAGTTCAACAGAAGCTTGGCTATATGGATGAGCATGAGTGCTTTCGCTGGTCCAACTGCTCTGATGCAATAACAGATGTAGAATGTCTACATCATAATGAGAGATGCAGATCGATCAGATTACTTATCAACGACAAAATAAAACGGGAGGGTGGCCTAGCACCAGGATATGCCGCATACCAACAGAATAGTCTGCAGCTTGAAGCTCTGGAAGTGGAGAAGATGCGAATGATTCGAGAGAAGGAAAATGCATATCAAAGTCTGCTAGCAGCCAAAGTGATATCATTCAAAGCTAACAATATGTATAATATGACAAGGAAAGCACTTACAAATGCAAATACGCTTCTTGCAACTGACATAAAACTATCGAAGCTAGTTGAACGGCTGGGAGCAGATGTGATATCTGTTCAGAATGCTCGATTCAGCTATCGCCATTCCGTTGGTGTACAAGCACCTATGATAGTCTATTTGTTGATGGATGTCGTTCAGAAAGATGGGAAATCGTATACAGTAAGCTCCCTGTATGATTTTGGTAATGAAAATCAGAGCAAAGCAGACGCTGTAAGGCAAATAATCAAAGTCGCCAGTTCCAAGGAACTCTCCCGAAAACGACGGTCAATCAACGATGCTAAGTCGTTTGATGGCATAATATCAGTGGAGGAAGTTTCTAAGAACTTAACTAGGAGCAGGTGTACAGAGGTTGATAAGGATTGTTTGTATCTTATAGAAGTGGCAACAATTTTTCGTGATATTGCCATGGAATCCAAACTAGAGCAGCAAGCGATCAAAGAGGCCCAGGATATGGCTGAAAATCATACAAAATCGACAATAGATGTGGCTGTTAATAGGAATGTATGCAATGGAGATGATGGTTGCAGCAGTCAATGGCTAGCAGGTCTTTACGCAAATGCAACAGCACCAGGGAATGGGACTGCAAATGAGACATTACCGTGGAGCACAAAACGGGCAGAATCATTCGCAAACACCCAGCAATTCACAGACAGCAAAAAGTTTACGAAATGTAGTGGTGTAACCGACTGTGTACAGTTATCTATTACATCAATCTTAGATATAATCCAACAGGACAATTCCGATCTGTCACGAATCGCAAGAGAGCACATAGCAGAATTGCAGCCATACTTCAACCAGATTTTCGAGAATTCCAGCTTGAACGCACACCAAACGCAAAATCTAGCTGTTAAAATTCTTAAAGCAATTGAACTGTCATCCGCGAGAAATATGTTCTGTGATCTCCCTCCAGTAATTTTGAGGGACTTGCCTGGGGTATTGATAGTGTCACGTGGAGCAACATCATCCATAACAATAAATGTCGAATCTGTTCATAAACTCAACTTCAAGTGGAAAAAAAACGGAGAGGAAATACCCTACTCAAACAATAAAACATTGGCATTCTCATATAGTAACCACACAGTAGGTGGATACTACAATTGTGAGATTTCCAACAAATTTGGAAAAGTAATGTCTGCCACTACCAAAGTTGAATATCAGGAGATACCTCAAATAACAAAGCACCCACAAGGCCAAACTACAACACTGCGATCACCAAATGCAACAATAGCATTGACTTGCAACGCCACTGGAATAGAACGTCCATCTATAGCATGGCACTTTAGTCCATTCAACAGTTCAAGGGAAACCACATTACAGGGAAATGAGACAATACTAATAATTAATGCTACACGTTTAGAGCAATCGGGATTGTATCGATGTAGCGCATCAAACAAACAGGGTAGAGTTACCAGTCATGGTGCTCGAGTTCAAGTGAAGGATTCGATGATAGCAAAATTCTCTACTAGAGTGTCATTCATCGTTGTTCTAAAGACCTCAAACAACTTATTCCCAAACCATCTGAGTGCAAACGATGCTAAAAGTCTTCAGGATCTGCTTGCAAAGCACATGAACATAACAAGCAACAGGGTGAAGAACATAGCCTATTCTAAAAATACAGACACCAAGGCCTCCATCTCCTTCGAGATCACAATGCAGAACATGGATCCTATACTTGAAAAGTACAGTGATTGGACAAAGATGTCTGAGGATATTGTTATGGCAAGGAAAGGACTGCTTGTCTTACCAGTATGGTTGTACTCATTGTACAATAATATTTCATCATCATTGAAAATTGGGAATATGGAAACAAATGTCCTACCGGACTCGATGGAGTGTGCAATGAATGAAGTATTGTGTCCAGAAAGATTTTCATTGAATTCAAATGGCTTTATATGCGGTGAGTATGCGATTTTGGAGAATCTTTACTGCCACGTGTTTATTTGAAAATTCTAGCTCATAAGAATGGTCTTACAAGGTGATGAATAGATGAAAAACTCTTGAAATTCTTGTCAATGGTATCCTCAAAGGTCTTCATCTCTTCTTACCAATGATATCGTCATTACCACAATGCTGCCAGGAATGCTTTTATAAACTAATGAATAACTTCAACCCGCCGAGACAGGGCAATAGCATAGTGACTGTGCTAATGAATAGAAACGAGATGAGTCGTTAAGTCAACATGGTCAGAAGTGAAGTTTCCAAGTGACTACATGCTAATGTAACTACTATCGGCAATTTAAAATAAATCATAACAAGACAGTTCACCACATATTCACTAGATGTTTGAAATCGTAGAGAAGCAAAGTAAAGACAAACTTGACACAAAATACAGAAGAGATGAAAAGTAAGCTAGAAAGGTAAAATAAAAGAAAAAGAAAATGTAGCAAAATAAAAGAAGAAGAAAGTGCAACTATAAATAGATTGACCGCAATGTAGCAGATACATGCTTTATTGTATCTAATTAACAAGATCTTCTGCCAAGCCCATGACAGATTCTACCACTTTAGTTGTCAATACAATCTCTAGGAATAGATGAAGCTGCAGGAATATTATATAAGTTCAAATCATTTGATTAGATAGTTTTCCGCAGAGTCAAAAGTTATTTTGCTATGATGCACGGTAAGGTAAATCGCGGCTGTCAATGTGAGGCCTGAAATGTAGCTTGTATATTTCATCACGACAGACATTTGGGTAAGAAATTGGATAGAAATCTGTTTATTTCAATTCCTCCTCGAATACATGTCTGGTACCACTAAAGAGCTCTATAATATAAGATACCATCAATATTCGCCACTCTATATGTCACAAATACTCATATTATCATATCGTACTCATATTATCATCTGTACTACACTGCTTCATTTCGGTCACCAAACCAGAGGAAGACATAGACAATTCGATTCTGTTTACACAGAAGAATGCAAAGGGAGTCAGTAAAACATCCATTGTATTGATTATAATGCTTCGAAAATCCTTTAACTAATAGTTTTCCTCTTTATATGCATAGTGATTGTATGTATCAAAATGAAGATTGTGAACAAGTGACTCTGCTATTAATAATATTCCTGTTGATATTGCAATTTAACAGGAAACTGGTTTTTATATCCATATGTTGGTCTTTATTCATTACAGAGTCTTGCACAGCTGGAACAAAGTATGTACCTGGTACTGGATGTGAACCATGTCCAATAGGAACATATCAGCCAGAGAACAAGATGTTAACTTGCATACCATGCCAAACAAACTATACGACAAAGTCAATTGGAGCTATCCAAGCAGGGGACTGTGTACCAACAGGTATGATGTTACTTACCTAACAAATAACAGGACAATGTTAGACTGTGTACCTCAGAAACCAGCCTGGTGATTGAAGTTTAAGTCTGGTGTGCTCGATGGTGCTGACTTAATGCATGGACTATGTCCATTTGTTATTTGCAACACATCCTACGCCTTATGGCCTATATACGGTTTCACCACTGAGAAGCAGCAGTTGGGAAGTAAGGAACTCGTTACAAGTCGCATAAAGGCCTGTGTCCTACCGCCAGATAGATGAGCATGAGCATCTATTCAGGATAAATTCGCAGATAGGGACTTCTTGAGAGCCAGGTGAAAAGTACTCAACGAAATACAAATGTAGCGATTTGAGTAACAGGAGGAACAACGCTACTGACGCCTTTGATTGTGGCACCTTTATCAAAATGATATAGGGTCAGTGAAATGTATTACGGGGTCAAGACCACAACTGAAATGCATCTGTGCGTAATCAATTCGGCGCTTTCTTACCGTAAAAATACTCTGTTCTCATTGAAAGACTGTCTAACACTATTTGATTCTAGAGATGTGCTGCTTCAGTATATGAAATTCTATAGATGTATCTCCTGCAAACTAAGGAATCGGGTATAATGAGCAAACAGACTTGAGGATATTTGCTCATTATACCCGACTTGTGGACTTCTTATACCGAATTATATCTCTCTAACTACAAACATTACTTCTTAGAAATTGATGAATGCAAAATTTCCAGCCAACTATGTGAGTGCTACGATCCGGCAAATAATCCAACATGCACTGCGACTTGTCACAATACGACAGGAAGCTACCGATGTTTATGTTCGAGTGGCTATCGTCTTGATGCAACTGGCAAATGTATTGGTTAGTATTATTAGATTTTTTAATGAGATAGAGAGAATCACTTTGGAAATTACGGCAGATCATGTGTGGTTGCTTGTGACTGTACATGTTAAAATGATATTAAATAACGTGATCAGATTAATAGGGGGAGAAATCTAGCCTCATGTGGAAAGCCATCATTATATCATTATTTAAAAACCGATTTCTATCGTCAAGTTGTTTATTGCAAATATACGTTTATTATTTCCTACCATAAAACAGAAATACTTATAGACACTAAGAGGATTGCCTTCTTCCAAAATGTTATATCAGAGGGTTAGACTATATTAACTTATCATGCAATTTCGGGATCTACACATCTCTCCTTCGCATTCTTCGATGGACCTACTGACTTCCATCTCTAAATGCATGCGTTTTATAATATCACTTAAGTTGCACAGTATATTTCATCGCAATCTATTGCGTTGCACATAGCACTGTGTTGCACGCTTCATATTTAACTATTGTTCCTTAATAATCTAACACAATCGTCATGCTCCTTAATATTTTTTATTCCTATGATGACTATCTGTGGAGACTCCTTGACGCATATGTCATGTATACATTACAGTTCGTAGTGGTAACCATAAACACACTTTCTCTTACATTGCAGATATAAATGAATGCTTGATATCAAATGGAGGTTGTGAACACACGTGTCATAACCATCCCGGGGGTCATACATGCTCATGTCGCAAAGGTTATTCTCTAAACAGTGGCAGGAGATGTTTTGGTGAGTTTATGGCTACTTCAAAACAACAGCTGTAATTGATACAATATGATCAAATAAGCAAGTACTGTAGTGGCTAGAACGCCAGTTTTTCAACTGCATTTAAATTTCATATTGTTGCCTTTCATAGGAGAGAACGAAAGCGAGGTCACCAGATAGCAATCAAGCTCACTAAGCTGCTTATCTAAGATATCAGCTTTCCCAACAGGCAATTTCAAAACAACATATTGAATACGGAGTTGTTCGATCCCTGCAACATACGATGTGTAGTGATAGTGTAATGATGAATACTTCTTTATAATATGAGTGTGATCGGATCGAATACCACTCGTGCGCTTTCAGAGGAATGGACTAGGCCATATATAGGACAATTGGCCTTTAAGAGTCAACTACACAATGATTCGCTTATATAATATTCGCAGTCACAAAACCTATTGCATCAATTATGCGAAATACTGTCCCTCTAACTACAAGAATATTTTCTTAGAAATTGATGAATGCAAAATTTCCAGCCGAATGTGTGAGTGCTACGATCCGGCAACTAACCCAACATGCAATGCGACTTGTCACAATACAATTGGAAGCTACACGTGTTCATGTTCGAGAGGCTACCGCCTTGATGCTGCTGGCAAATGCACTGGTTAGTATATAAAATACTATATGATAAGATATGGGGCATAACCTTTGAAGTTGCAGATGGTCGTGTTTGGGCTGTTATAGCCTTTGCTCACCTGCTGAGGTAAGATCTCAAATTATAGGATAGAGGAGGGATCAAATGTTGATGTTTTTGATGAGGCTTGAGTCTACTCTACACGGTCTCATTTTGCATAAATTCTGCAATTCTGTCTAGATATTTCAGAAAACAGCTATTAAACGACTCTTTGTATTCTACCATGCTGAAAATCAGTGATAAAATAACCCTTCATTGTATTTCTGTTATTGCAAATTCAATAAGGAAGAAAGCTTCTATGGCAACATCACCTGTAACTATCGACTTGCATGAACGAAATAGGTATTGCGCAATCTAATATTCTACTGCGGTATGCTACGATACCTTGCTTTAATCAATGCAATTACTTTTTATCCATTTGGCCAGAGGTCAATTTGCTGTGTTCTAGAGCACTAATGGCTCATATCTTTGCCTAAAAGTTGACTTGGAAAGTAATTCTGCGGCGAATGGCGACCTTATGTGTAATACATACAGGTCCCTTGTTTTTTCTTGATAGTATCACATAACGAGGGTTAAGTTTTTACTGTACAATACAATACAATACAAATACAATTTTACTTGCCCTTGATAAATCTTGCGACGTATTGATGAAAATGTTGAATGACCTGAGTATACAAGACTCAATTCAACACCCTCTACGTTGGAAAATTATGACCATTACCATTCGCTCAACATATCAAATGTATTGTCGCAGAAATAACAAGTAGACTGATCTAGACCTGATGGATTTATTTGTACCTTTCTTCCTTTTCCCTTTCATTTGTTACAAGCAATAGCTTCTTTCACTTGCTACTAATACTAGCTCATTGCTTCCAATGCTGAGAAAGTCACGTTTACACTACCGTTTACTACAGAGGTGCGGTTTATAGTTTAAATGCTATAGTCAAATAAAGAAGTCTAAAAACAATGATAACAGTCTACATTCTGCAGACGTTTATAACTAAATAGGCATTGCGCAGTATCGCACCCGTCATATTAAACTATTCTTAGGTAGTTTGTCACGACAACTTTAATTCAATACAAAATACCACCACTCCTCGTACATACTCAAATCAACCTTTGATTTTAACGATATCCATTTCTCCGAACTCTTACTGATTTTAATGTATATGACATAGACAGCCATGGTCTTCAGTTTTCTTATTATTTTTCAGTCCTATGGTAACTTTCAATAGAGAGTCCTTGGCGTATATGTCATTTATATCTTACATTCTGAAGTATTATACATAATCACACTTTCTCCTATATTGCAGATATAGATGAATGTCTGATATCAAACGGAGGTTGCGACCAAGTGTGTCATAATCATCCCGGAGGTCATACTTGCTCATGTGGGAAGGGCTATACTCTACACAATGGCAGTCAATGCTTAGGTAAGTTTGTCCCTACTTCAAAAAAACAGCTCTAATGTTGCACCGCCAGACATATTTGAAATTAAGTATTTTCAGGCATGAAACCCCGAGAAATGCAGTACAATCGAATAAGCAAGTATTAAAGTGGCTGACCAGCTTATTCGTCTTCTGCATATAACATTCACATAATAGCATTACAGAAGAGACAACGGAAAAGACATCACAAGGTAGCTACCCAGCTCATAAGGCTCGTTACCCAAAACATGTGTCTTTTCCAACAGGCAATTTCCAAAATAAACCGATTGAATATGAAAGAAACCTGTATCTGTACCATACAATGTGCAATTATACTTAAGTGTACCTCCTCTTTACAACACGAGTGTCCGCGGATCGAATCCTGCTCCCACGTTATTTACAAGCAATGCACTGTGTCATATGTGGGACTATCGACTTTTATGAGTCCAGTTCACAATGACTAGCACATAAAACAAATTTCAGTCACAAAGCACATCATACCTATAATGTCAAATAATTTCTCTGTAACTACAACAACTTTGTCATAGACATTGATGAATGCAAAAGTTCCAGCCCAATATGTGAGTGCGAAAACTCGGCAACTAACCCAAAATGCAAAGCGACTTGTCATAATACGATTGGAAGTTACACATGCTCGTGTTCGAGCGGCTATCGTCTTGATGCTGCTGGCAAATGCACTGGTTAGTATTATAAAGTACTATATGATAAACGATGTGACATAACCTTTTATATTACAGATACTAATTGTCATAAGACATTGGCCTTGCTGCTGCCACTGAGTAATGCAGTTAAATTAAATTAAATTAAATTAAACCACATATAATCAAAAAAAATAAGGAATAGCACGAAAGCAAACTTGAAAGGTGCCTATATATATATATATATATATATATATATATATATATATATATATATATATATATATATATATATATATATATATATATATATATATATATAGGAAGGAATACTTTGTACTATAATAATATGTTAGACTGCTTGGTGTGTTAATTTTTGAAGCATTTTCGGCATGTACATACTTCGCTGTCCCATTCCTCTATGGACCTACTGACTTCCGTCTGTAACTGCAGGTGCTTATAATATCACTTAAGTGTCACAGTATATGTCCTCGCAATCCATTGCGTTGCACATACCGCTGTGTTGCAAGCTTCGGATTTAACTATTGCTTGGCACTTTCTCACGGAGACTTTAATTCGCCATAAAATACTAATCTCCTTCGCAGATATTTAGCTCAATATTTGCTTTCTCATTAGTCCTAATTTATACTTCTTCATTGCATCTATTTATTTGTCATTCCCATGATGGTTATCTGTACAGACTCCTTCACTTATCACACTTCACATGTCATAGTATCGCATATAACCACACTTACTCTTTCGTTGCAGATATTAATGAATGTCTGATATCAAACGGTGGTTGTGACCAAACATGTCATAATCATCCCGGAGGTCATGCTTGCTCATGTGGGAGCGGGTATACGCTACACAGTGGCAAGCGATGCTTTGGTGAGTCTATTGCTAATTCAATCTAACAGCTCCCTGTCCAATGTATTTGAAATCATGTCTTTCGGAGCATGCAACCTTGAGAATTACAATGCAATCAAACAAGCTGGGATTACAGTGCTAACAAGTTTGTTTATCTGTTTAATGTAATATTCACTTAATAGCTATACAAAAAAGACATAGGAGACAAGGCCCACAATTAGCTACCCATCTCATGAAACTTTTAACCTAGGACATGGATCTTCTCCAACATGCATTTCCTTGAAGCCAAGTACTAGAGGGCCTCAGGCCGTTTACAAATCTTAGCATAGATCAGAAATCACCTTGACCATGGATGACGCGAGAAACTTTTGGTAGGGGGATGTGGCCTTCCATTTCCTTTGAATGGGGGTGCAGTCTTCATTCTATAGAAATTTTGACGATGTACTGACCTACTTACCTGGATCTTCTCACGATCTAAAAGTTGATTTCAGTCGCTACTTCTCCGGTCTAAACAATGAATCAGCGAAAGTTATCTCCCCATAAATGATATTATCAGTGCTTACATACTGTGGCAGATTGAATATGAAATCAAATAGGGGTCAGTAATATAAACTGAACTCTTCACAATCGTACGATGCAAATTATCTCAAAAAAGTAAGCATGTGATTTCATCGCCAAAAAAATGCCACCAAACAGAGAGCCTGATTATTAGTACCCACTGCCCTACAGAGTAACGTCCGTCGTGCTTTAAAGCAGCACGCTATATATTCGTGGATCAAAAGCACTGCGAGACCACTAGCAGCAATAACTGTAGTATATCAGTAAATACCTAACAACGATAAAAATTGGATACACGAGGAAAGATTTCTACTACACGGGTGCAATAACTTTCAATAAGCTGCCTCTTCCCGCCAGGGCGTCAGACAATCTGCTTTTAGGGACATTACGAAAAACATTTATCCATAAAATATTGCCAATAGAATTGTACAAAACTGCCCTGTAGGCCTGAAATTGCCACATAATTGTTTCATGATTTAAAGCATTTTCTTTTTGTAGGACAAACAAATATACCAGCAGTTTTTCAACATATGAAGTTTTCATCGTTTCACAAAATGCAACCATATCATTGCTTATAGACCCGAATGAATATGGAGTTACTCCGTATCTGCAATATACTTTGTGTAGTGATATTGTAATGATGAATACTTCTTTACAATACGAGTGTGATCGGCTCGAATACCACTCTTGTGCGCTTTCAGAGGAACGGGCTAGGCCTTATATAGGACAATTCACTTTTATGAGTCCAGTACACAATTGTTAGTTTATATAATATTCAGAGTCACATAGCATATCTTGTCTATCGTGCGAAATACTGTCCCTCTAACTACAAGCATTATTTCTTAGACATCGATGAATGCAAAAGTTCCAGTCGAACGTGTGAGTGCTACGACCCGGCAAATAACCCAAAATGCACGGCACATTGTCACAATACGATTGGAAGTTACGTATGCTCATGTTCGGGTGGTTATCGCCTTGATGCAACTGGCAAATGCATTGGTTAGTATTATAAAGTATTATATGATAAGATAGAAAGAATCATATTAGGATAACAGGCGCGCACGTTTGGGCGTTTATCGACAAGCTGTTGTCGGTAACTTTACAAGATAGAATGATGTGATATTACATGGTTAGATTAATACGTGGTATCACCTAGCATCATGCGCCAAATCGTCATTTCGTACGATAATTCAGATGGAAATTTCTATCGCAAGTTTCTATCAGTCAGAAAGGTCGATAAGTCACAAATAACCTCGAGTAACGCTCAAATGACCCCCCAAATAACCGGCCGCATGACTCAAAATGGCCCGCAGTTGGCCTCAAATGACCCCCTGTTGACCCCAAATGATACCCTTAATCACCATATGTGACCATATGATATATATTCACAAGAGAAATTTGCAGAAACTAATGGTGGAAATATCTATGACGATCAACCACTTAAATTCTCTATATATGTGGGATTTTTCCACCAAGAATTCGATGAAATATGATTTTAGAACTAAGCAATTCTGCGAGCTTCCACCTGCCCAAACGCAGAGATTTGGTACTAACTCATTGAAATATAAAGGAAGTCTATCTGGAATAACCTCAGTGATGACATTAAAACTGCACTGAGAATAGATATGTTCAAAACACATTCAGGCGTGCAATGGCACTCAATGCACGTGCAGCAGTTGCAAGTGTTTTCTATTCATGCACTTTGTTTTAATTTGTTGGTTTTAATTAGTTATTATAACTATTGCATATTTTACCAACATTAAACAGAATTATAAAATGACAATGAAATGAAATAAACACCCTGTATAAATACAAATGATGCATTACAACACCACTGATGCATTACATAAAAGACCCCAAATGACCCCCAAATGACCCCAAATGACCCCAAATGACCCCCAAATGACCTCAAATCGCCCCAAATGATGTATTACAACACCACTCGTAAATATGGAATTACATCACTGTCTGTCACATGGCATAATCTCAAATTCCACTGCATAGTATTATGGTATTTTCTCCAGTACTCTGGTTGAGTCAATACAAATATTTTGTATCCATTTTGCCTTAGCTGAATGTACTGTATTCCAGCGCATTACAGGCCTTATCTTTGTTAGCATGGCTGCCAAATGTTTGAGAACTCTGATAAGGTCTGTTTTCTTCCAACCTAATTGAACAATCATCATACATAGTGGGTCTAGCCTTAGCATGTGTGGTCAGAATTTTGCAAGATGATTGGTCAATTGTGATGGGAGAATAAAGATCTGACAGATCATTCAAACATTTAGCGGCTATGCTATCTTTGTCTTAAAGTTATTGATTACGGTTATGGTAGTTAAGGCTTTCAAATTAACTTTGAGGCAAATGCTGACTTTGAATGTAATAGATACAGATCCCTTATTCTGTCCGTATCGTCATCACGCTCAATTCGACAACGTCTAATTTCGAAAATTATGAACATTGCCATTCGTTCACCTCATGATATATACTGCCGTTTACGCAATAACTGGACTGCTCCAGATTTGATGGACTTCTAATCATATATTTATTATTTTCTTGTCATTTGTTGCAATTGTTGACTCATTGCCTGCCAATACCAAAAGAGTCAATTTTACACCATCTGTTACCACAGAGCTGAGAATTCTTCTCTGGGCCTGCTGAATTCTAGAAGTGAATTTGAGCGTTCTATAGTATCACGCATGATTTACAGTATAGTGTATCGCTAACTATTTGTGTTTTAACACATCGCACTGTGCTGCAACCTTCACATAGCAATTTTAATTCGATATATTCCTCCTTGCTCATAGAAGTCAATTCACCTCAAACCATATTGACCTGTCTGAGCTCCTATTTCATACATATTACACAACAATATCAATTTTCCATTGTATCTATTATCTCCACCCAGCTGGCCATAATCTTAACTTTCCAAGTATTTTTCATTCCAATGCTAACAACCTTTTAAAGACTCCTTGGCTAATATGTCATTAATAACTTTCGTTTATAGTAGTCTACATAACCATCCTTACTTCTATATTGCAGACGTAAATGAATGCCTAACAGCAAATGGGGAGTGTGCCCAGACATGTCATAATTATCCCGGATTTCATAACTGCTCATGTCTCACAGGCTATAGTTCAATGATCAGTGGCAGGCACTGCCTAGGTGAGTCTACTTTAAACATAGATCTACTGGATCGTCCAATTCGATCATTGTATCTCCCAGAGCTTTTAGGGCATTGAGCTCTGGAAACTACAATTATCGAATAAGCAAGAATCATGGTGGGAGAAAAGGAAGCGAGGTCAGCAGCTAGCTACCCGCCTCATGAAGCTGGCAACCCAAGATGTCTTTCCAACAGACATTCTCAAAAGAACCGATTCAATATACAGTTAAATCGAATCGGCACCATACAATGTGTGGTGATAGCATAGTGATGTGTACTTCTTCTTCTTCTTCTTCTTCTTACTCTTCTTGCTCTTCTTCTTACTCTTACTCTTCTTCTTCTTCTTCTTGCTCGTCTTCTTCCTCTTTAGAACAAAGTGGGAACATTTCGAATCTCGCTGTGCTTTGTAGGAAACGTACTAGGTCTTTTATG
This sequence comes from Mastigias papua, assembly GCA_964019165.1. Lineage (NCBI taxonomy): Eukaryota > Metazoa > Cnidaria > Scyphozoa > Rhizostomeae > Mastigiidae > Mastigias > Mastigias papua. The sequence goes on from OZ025272.1 coordinate 1,159,099, forward strand.
GGACTACAGACTTTTATGAGTCCGAGTAATACACAACAATTAGCTGAAATAATGTTTGCTATTACAAAACATATCATATGTATTATGCCAAATAAAAAATGTCTCTCTAATTACAAAACTATTTTCATAGAAATTGATGAATGTGCACTTTCGAGTCAAACGTGTACGTGTCATGATCCCGCAAATAACCCAAGATGCACTGCGACTTGTCATAATACGGTTGGAAGTTACAGATGTTCATGTTCGAGCGGCTATCGTCTAGATGCAACTGGCAAATGTATTGGTTAGTATAACAAGGCTATATATTGTGAGATAGTGGGAATCACCTATTGAAGTTAAACAAAATAGGCAATAAATTTCAGGATAAGAGAGATCATAAATAACGTCATTCCAACCGATGTTATTAGTTATGGGATACATTCAAGTTAATTAATGATATTCCATTTAAGTTGATATTCCACTATATAGGCATCCCATGAAACATACGGAAGCCAACTTTAGATGAGGTTTGCAAGGTAAGGCTTAGTCTTCACAAAAATTTTGGATGTGTTTTGTATATCCAACATCAGCATATATACTGAAAGATTTCCGAGGTTCTCTTGCTTCTATTGGCCTAATGAATTCTAGCAGTGAATACGAGCGCTTTACAATATCATATAAGTTCTATAGTATATATCATTGCAACCAATTGCATTTGCATTGCAACTGTGCTACACTCCTCATATTAAACTATAGTACTGCATTTTGTCACGACGACTTTAAGTCTATACAAGATGCTACTTCTATTCGTAGATATTTCATACAATCTGCTTCTAATCATATCCACTCCTCTGAAATTTCATTAGCTCTAATTTATATAGTAATACTTTATTGCATCCATTACATACTTTTACATAAGAACACTTAATTTTTTCCTAGCCTCAATATTCTTAATACTGTTTTAATTTTGAGTCTAGCAATATTCTTAAATTATTCTTAAATATTAGCAATTCTGAGCATTAATACTTCTATAGATAACATTTCTCATACAAAACATTGTTTAAATGGCCACTCCCCGAAGAGTTTCTGTTTCGTATGATAGCATGATTAGTCCCAGACCCCAGACCGGATAAAGCTTGAACTTGTTTTGTTTTCTAAAGAAAACCCAAATAACCAAACAGTTTAAGCCTTAATGACGCGTAAGCTTTGCACTATTCTTAAATTATTCTTAAATTTCATTGGTTTTGAGCCTTGACATTGTTATAGACTATATTCTTATGAAAAAGTGTCTATTTCTTTCAAGATCATCATAATCTTCATATCCTTTAGTACTTTTCATTCCTATGAAGATTAGATGTGGACACTCCTTGGCTTATAAATCATTCATTCCTTGCAATTCGCAGGATTACTCATAACCTCATTTAATATATTGCAGATATAAACGAATGCCTCACGTCAAACGGGGGTTGTGCCCATTCGTGTCATAATCATCCCGGAAGCCATACTTGCTCATGTCAAAAAGGCTATGCTCTATACAGTGGCAGATACTGCCCAGGTGAGTTTATGGCTATTTCAAAAGAACAGCTCTAATCTATATTGTCTGATACACTTGCAATCACAAAGCTGGTTACCTAAGATACATACCCTTTCCAATAGGCACTCCCATAGAAGCAATTGAATATGGAGCAACCCCATACCTGTAACATAGAATACCCAGTGGTGCTATAGTGATGTTTACGTGGTTCGAGTCCTACTCCTGTGCAATTTGAAAAACAACGTACTAGGCCCCCTATGAGACAATCGACTTTTAAGAAGTCAACACAAAATGATTAGCTCATGTACTACTTGGTGACACGAAACATTCCTAACCTAAAATGCAAAATTGTCCTTCTAACTAAAACAATTACACCCTAGACATTGATGAATGCACAATGTCCAGCAAACCATGTAAGTGCTACGATCCTGTTAACAATCCAGCATGCACTGCCACCTGCTACAATACGATTGGAAGTTACAGATGTTCATGTTCGAGAGGCTATCAACTAGATACTGATGGCAAATGTTCTGGTTAGTATGATAAAAGGTATTACATGATAAACTAGAGAGCAAAACCTTTAAAGTTACAGACGCTCGTGCTTGGGCAGTTATAGCCTTGCTGCTGTGAAGTAATGCAGTGATTAGTACGCAGGGGTGGACGGGCTGATCGGTCAACCGAGCAATGCCTGACTGGACCATTACCTTTGGACCTCGTCAAATATGATGTACAGTACATTTGTAAGTGTAATCTATTTGGTTAGACTTCACTAAAAAGAACAAAAGTTAGTCAATGAACAGTGCCGGGTCCCCTAGTCCTACCCAGTCCACCCCTGTTAGTAAGGTACAATATAGAATTATCAATTAGCGAGGATCACTACTGATTATGACTCCTCATGGTCAGGAAGGAAATTTATATCACAACACTAGTAAAGATAAGTAGCTTTAAAGAGATCTAGGGTAACTGAAAAACACTAATTTCATTCTTGTCTAGCCTCCTTCGAAGCTACAACCGAGCAATCGCCTGAGCAGCCACCCAACAAGGGCAACCGACATGCTGGCAGCCAACTGCAACTTATTATAGTTTTACCGCTCGTTGCTGCCATCCTATTAAACTAATTGCACACGGCTTCACAGGTAAGTTGCCCTGATCATCATATAAATAGGCTTAGAGACTCGTATTCATCGCTCACAGTCTATTGATCTTTTGACTAAAGTTGACAATGTGGGTTGTATACTGTTTAGCATATAGCACAGATTCCCACCAAATAACACAGGTTTCCACCAAATAACACAGATTCCCACCAAATAACACAGATTCCCACCAAATAACACAGATTCCCACCAAATAAAAATAGATTGCTGGTAAAGTGGGTCATATATCAATAATCAGTTGAGTATGGCCTTTAAAGATCTGAAAAGGTATTCGACTCAGTCATCTGTAAATTTCTCTGCAGAAATTTGAATTCTATGCCACTCTTTCTAAGTTGATTTATATTCTGTTTATGAAATAGAATGTAACACTGCAGGGCAAATGGTATCCTAAACAAAGCTTGACAACACCCTGCTAGGGCTGCTTCAAAGATTTTGTCTAGGTCCACACATCTCTCTTGTCTACATTGATGAGCTTCCAAAGCAGTGTGAAGTTTCATCATGTCTATGTATGCTGATAATACAAATATGTCCCTTAAATCGAATAATTCAGCCTAGCTACATGAAGCTAAGAAAGGAAGACCTTTTGCGTCTTGCTGCTTGCTTAACAAACAGCAAGTTGCCTTCAAATGTTGCCAAAGCCCGGTAGATGCTGGTCTGAACTAAAATTGCTTGAGAAGCCAAGTCGAAAAATCGTTACCCGGGGCTTGAGGCAGTACACAAACCAAATACTGCTGCTCTGGAGGAAGCAGTGCTGGTACAACCGACATTAATCGTTGCTAAGCTACAAGGCATGGAGCTAGGATATACCAAGACGATAGATTCGGCACTTCAAGCAGATCACTAATAGAGAAGATTGGAAGGAGGTCTTCAAGTGATCTAGACTGATATTGAATTCTCAACAATGGTTTTAACGATTTCAACAGAACTGTCTCCCGACACTGCGCAATCGTGTATGTTTACGAAAGACACGCAATGTACCACAAAAGATCTATGCAACACATCAGTAGATTTCAGGCTGCCGAAGAAAAGCATCAAAACTGGTCAGAAATAGTTTCCGATGAGCCTCTCATATGACTATAAGCAAGCAGCCTCACTGAGAGCCTTAAAACGCCTCATTCAGGCGCTTTTAGTTTCGTCTACGTGTCTGATTCTTTTCATATTAATTTCCATGAACGTATTTTAACACTCTAGTGTACAATAAATTTCTATTGCATGAATCTTAGTTTTCATCACAAGAAGTATTGCAATATCAATAAAGGATCCTTGGAAGCTAGTATTTTTACAGCAACCCTCTTGTAAGAAACTGAAAATAAAATGAAATTGTATCCTTGAGTCGATAGCGCTAACAATGGCTGATGTTGCAAGATCAGATAAGTAATACATTACTATTTGCTTGACCTAGTTTGCAGTTTCTGGCAACAATAGAAATAAGAATGATGTTTACGAAACCAAATTCTTGCAAGGTTTTACTTTCAGAAGAACTTTTTTCACCCGGAGTTCAAAAGGGTGAAAGCCTTGATTACCCGACAATTTCTATGCAGAACATCCGAATTCTAAGCTTTTGTTGTATATATAGGCAAGCCCAATAATGCCGTTCTCAGGGAGATAGTTGTTAGCTTCCATTCGAGGAATATTCCACCTTTGTAATGAGGGATCTCACACGTTCTTCTGCACTTGGCAACCTTTATTTATTTTGTCTGCTCTCAGAATAACAATCTATTGCTAAGTAGTCTTTTGAAAAACCTGGTTGTCTTCATATCACTTGTAGAAATACGACGAGAAGAAATGTAGGAGTGGGCGAGATACAACAGATCAGATTTCAGCATAGAAGTATATTTGACATCTAACACTTATACAATCGTGGCTTATCAAGCTAGAAGCGTTCTCCTATATCTGTGACAGTGGTATTTCTTACGATTCTTCTCTATTTCTATAGTGTTCACCTGCTTAAAATGTCATCCAAGCAAGGAAACTACCATTCGGAAAAAGGCAAAAGACTGAAACTATTGATACGCATTGTCTTTGTGAGTTTGATAATCTGGCTTATGCTGTGGACACTTGATAGGACGAGTTACACAAAGAATAACGTCACAACGAGCACTGCACTTATACTTCACCTTTATACTGTTATAGTTAACATTGCACTATATTGCACGATGAAGTAAAGTATCTTTGAGCACAGTGAATGCACTCTATATCTTTTCAAACACCATGTAATCATTTTGCCAAGAAGAACATAGCAGTTTAATCAAGGCTATAATTCAAAGCCACTTATGATTTGCTCTAGACTTCGAGCTAGAAAAAATTTCCAGTTGAGTTTTATGTTGCTTTTTCTCGACTAGCCATAGTAAATAGAAAATGTATGCATGTATGTTATGTGCGCAAAATGGAGGTCCAGAAACTAAAAGGAAGGATAGTCTCCTTACTTTTCATTTCAGGGAAAATATTCCAACATTCCATCGGGGAAATAGATAAACCCTGAAGAGTATTTGGTTTGTTTCAAAGCACCCTGTACTGGAAAGGATTTATTCAAATTTGAAACCAAATAAAACGGTCATTATATTTTGTCTACACTGAAAGACTCGTGTTGTTTATGATAATAGCGTAGTGCGTTTCGTCTGGTTTAGGGCTAAAATGCGAACATACAGTTAGTGGGTAAATAATGCTACTTTAGAAGACTTTAACAGATAAATTTAAAACTTCATGCAAACTACACTGACACAAAAGCGATCTCCCCTATTTAGGGACGGACTGAGAGACTCATACCCCCCCTGCAAATAAACTAGACGGGCCACCTTCAGTATGCCAATGTAGGAAATGAGAGGAAAACTTAATTGTTCACATAAAAAGAAATGCGCATGGAATTCGTATAATTTACTCACTGTTTTGAAGCTAATGATACTAGGTGGTACAAACGTTTCTCAATAACGATTTCCCTTAAGCATCGAGTCTGTCTGTCCTTGTTAGATTCGCCCTGCTGGTCAGTCAGTCCCAGCCCTTGATTCACTGCCAAGGTACTATGCAAGTGCACTGTTATCTGGTCAAATCTTTCATTATGTGCTTTAAGTATTGATAGAGCCTGCTCTTACTTTATACAATTGGTAAAGGTATTCGGATGAACAGCATCCCAAACTGAAAAACACAGCTCAAAACATTTCGAATTTGTTTATTAAAAGTATGAAAGCATCTTCTTTCTCCTGTTCATAGAATGCAAGCTGGAATGATGCTTTCTTGTGTGTTAATACCTTCTTTGTTGTTTAATTTTAACTGTCTCTATTTCAATCAGGACTCTCAGGACTCCTTTCACAAGAATCCCCTGACTTTTCCAGATTTCCAGGCTAAGTTTTTCAAAACTCCCTGACCTTTTTCAAATTTTCCCAGCAGCAGTTTTCGATGCACCAATGAAATTACTTCACATAAAAACAATGAGAGTGTGGAATAATTCCCTGACCACACAAAAAATTCCTGACTTTTCCAGGTTTTCCTTGTCCTCAAATTTAATTCCCTGACTTCTCCAGGTTTTCCAGACTCCTGAAAACCCTGGTATTTCCTTGTATGTATCCATAACTTTTTATGATACGCCACATAGCTGCTATGTATTTCCATGTTCCATGTGGTGTAATCCTTCAAAACCTCCTCTTAGTTATAAGTGTTATGCAAATAAATAATAAAAACAGCAAGAGACAAAACAGCAAAAGAATCAAAGATCCTTGAAAGAGCATTAAAGATTAGATTCCAGGAAACAATATCAAACTTGAAGAGTTGTTGGATAAGAAAGAATCAGTCAGTATTCACAAGAAAAATGACAGAAATTTTCATTGCTAGGAAACTATATATAGACTGACAGTTAATTGGAATTTTTCAGTGCAAACTTCACGCACAAATTCGTACGCACGTATTCGTACGGCATAGAGACGCCTAGATAACTGGACATACACTCTGTCATTCATTGCTTTACATTATGACTTGAAAATAATTTTGGGTATTTACATATATTTATTTAATTGGAAAAAGTGCAAGTGGGTAACTTGTGTCTTCTCGTTAATTGCTGGCATTGACTAGCAAAAGGTAGCTATAAGTCTACTAACTATATACGACTTGAATATATGCTTGCATATGGGAAAAATAATCCGCCATTGCATGAGCAGGACACGAATGCTACCTTATATACTGTAGAGTTGATGGCTGACTTAAGGAGGATATTTTAGCTTTTGGTGGTGCTTGACCCAAAAACTGATTATAGAAATTTTGACAAGATAACGACAATACTACTTTCTAAGCTGAACAGAGTATGGCCTAGGTGAACTGCGCTCTACCGAAGCTCCGGAAAACTATGTAAAATTAAAGCTTTTCTTACTACAAAAGTACTGCAACTGGCCACGAGTCGTACTTCGTCAAAGAAGAATTTGAAATCAATAACATGGGAAATGAAAAACTATCGAAGGCACAACGTGACAGAGGCATGCATGAGGGTGCTTTGGCGTCCTGTATTCATAATGTGGACAGCACTGATGGTAATCACACAAACATAAACCTTCATCAGAAGATACGAAAGTATTCCCCATTCTGCAGCAATTTGACAGTATCATAAATAACTTAACTCAACAACTTCGCACAGAAAGAATGCTAAACAGATTTGGACAACACGAAACTGGAAGAGCAACCAGAAAAAAAACAACGAATTTGGAAGTGTCGATAATTCCAAGAACTTTTGGATTGAATCGTATAGCAGAAAGCGATGTTCAAGCTAGGGCTTCTTTGATCTTGACCCCCCTCTCCCCTTCTCAACTCCAGTCCCGATGAAAGCAAGGATCCACAAATCTATCACGTTATGGTGGGAGTGTCTCAATACTTGTCAGAGAAACTACTAGATCCATACTTAAAAAACAGTAAGACACTTGAAGATCTAAAACTACCTTGCATTCCAGTTCATCTAACAAAATACAGACTATTCTTTGTTACTATCTGGTAAAGACCTCCAAACAGCTCAGTTGATATATGAAGCAACGCTGAAAAGTTCTATCATACCTGGAAAAGGAAGGTAAAGAGGTGACACTTCCGGGTGATACTGTAATCTATCGTGAGGAATAGCCCGCCAATCTTCTGCAGAAAACTCTGGACATATCCATAGTCTCATAGATCTGTTCGTTCTTATGTAGACAATAGGCGAACCAACTAGTTTAGCGTTCAGAATAGAGTAGGGTCTTAATATTTGGCTAATTTCTTGCTAAAACAACAATATTTTACTAATAAGATAGTTGCAAATATAGGCAACATGAAGAATCCTAGAGGATAACTAGCTCTTCAAATAGCATAGTAAATCTACAAGTATCACCTATATGAATGATGGGGGTATTGAAAAAGAGGAGAAGAAGGAAATTTCTAATTCTGGGATTAGCTATTGTTGCTCTGTGGGTGAAGAGCTAGCTAAATATATTAAGCAACTTTAGAACCCTCCTGTTACAGGAAATTACAGTGTAAACTTAAAGTAGTGCTCCCTCTGAATTCAATGAGGTTGTGTGTGCACATATGAGGATATCATTTGTGAGATGAAGATATCAAAAAGCATAGGAAGTGAGGATTTCTCTAGTTACTTTCTAACGTTGCCCTACTATTCACAAACAAGTCTATACAGGGGAAAATTGAAATAACCACCCCCATTTTTAGAGAAGGAGATAAAAACACACAAGCCAGTTATCGACCAATATCTATCCTCCTTGTAATATCACCGTTCTTTGAAACATAAGTCTGTAACCAATTTCACGAATATTTGAGGACAAATGGTTCCCTAGCATCCCGTCATTCTGGTTTTAGTCGCTGTCACCCTACTGAAACAGCTCTTTCAAAATGTACTGATGATTGATTTAAAGTGTCAGATGCTGGAAGATACGCATGAGTCATATTCGTTGACTTGAAGGAAGCTTTCCACACAGTTGATCACGGTATTCCTTCTCAAAAGCCAGCACATTATGGCATTAATGGCCATGAGGTAGCATGTTTCAAATTATACACCTCAAAACGGACCCAACTCACAAGGGTCAACTGCCGCGATTCCAAAGTTCAAAGCTTCGGAGTTCCACAATTTTCATGTCTTTGTTCCCTGCTATTTCTAATTTATATGGATGACCTCACAATGGTCATCAATAATGCAAAGACTTAGATGTACACTGTTGACAATTGCATTTGTTTCCACACTGATAGCATTTCTAAACTAAATGAGGCACTAACTAAGGACTTGGAGGCTTCAGATATATTGCTTAATGGTAACAAGCTATCTCTGAATGGAGGCAAAAGGTAGTCAATGACTACTTCGACAAGATATAAGCAAGTTGCATTGGAAGGACAAACCGAGCAACTAAATCTGCAAATGCTTAATAAAACTCTAGAGGTTGTTCAAAGCACGAAGTATATAGGAGTTCACATTCATAGTTCTCTTGAGTGGAAGAAGCATATCCAGGAAACATCCAAAAAAATTTAAATCTCTTTGGATGCTAAAATATGCAAAACGATATCATCCGTTAGATGTACCTATGAATCTCAACTCTAGTGCCATTGACCTGAAGTTTCGCTATTGATGTTTTGTGTAGGGGATGTGGCGTAATCCACCAACTACAGAAACTTCAAACTTCTGCTACCAGAAAGATCACCAGCAGCAATTACGGTGGCACTAGTAAGTTTTTAATAAAAAGCTCCAGTTGGTACACCAGTAGTTAGATGATGCAGTGCAAACTACGACTTATGGTGTTCAAGTCATTAAGCAGGCTTGTCCTAAAACTCCTCCTAGATTTGTTTGAGGGAAACTCCTTAAGTCCCCCATACACCCTGAGAAATAATACCACAGATTTCAAGTTACCAATAAACAATTCCTCAACTAGCCACAAAGGCGTCTCTCATAGGGGTTCTAAACTTTGGAGTAGAGTCCCAGATTAGTCAAAGCGAGCTGCTAGCCTTATCTCCTTCAAAACCCTTTATGAAAGCTATTCAAATTCAGGTTTTTACTTTCTTAACAATCTTCATTTTCATTTAGGACTTGGTGTATATAAAACCTTTTTAATTGCTGTATAGTGTTGAACATTGCACATTTTTACCAACTGATAATGTATCATTTTATTCTTATTTTGTATTTTATTTAGGACGGCCCCTTGACAAATAATAATAAACAATAAATAATCAACAATAAATAATAAATGCTTTATCTTAGGTTGGCTTCTCGTCTAGCAACTAGTTTGTTAACTAATGCCAACAAAAACTTAAATACAAAAAACAAAGAGCTACGGTTGAAAGGCTACCCTCCTTACATTTTGTGTATATATGCATCAAAAACTTAAGACTGCGGGGGTTAATCTCGGCTTAAATGTAAGAGGAAAAGAGCTTGATGTGGTAGAAGAAGTTAGATACTTAGCAGTACAGATTGATAACAGTCCTGACTGGAAGGAGCAAATCAAGGCAATCTCTTCCAAGGTATGAAAGACGGTGGGAATTCTAAAGCACACTAAGAAGTTTCTCCCAGAGTCTGCTTTAAGATCACTATACCTAAGCATAGTAGCACCACACTAGCAAGCGACATATAAAACTTGCGAAATGAGAGGAGACAATCTATACTTTATCGTGATCTACCGTAATTAGCTCATATAAAATATGAAAAAGCACTCACGTGCAGGAGCATTTTCCTATTTGCTGAATGCTGACACATCACAGTAAGATACATTTTGCCATCCATTGCTGTCTGTTCTGCATGATAATTTCGACTAAAGAATAAAATGATAGGAAAACAACTGTTGAAAAAGTTGAAAATGATGTTGTCAGAATGATGTTGATGCGTTCCTCAACAAAATAGACAATGACAGTATTTCTAAGTAATGCAGGTTAAACTAAACCCAATGCAAGGGACTGTTACAAAGGATTTTAGCTTGTCAAACTGCAAATAATAGAATGCTTTAGAAAACAAGAAAGATTTATGGATACTCTAGAATAAGAGGTAAACGTTAGTCCCATATGCGATTCCGTACGTTGAGGGAGTGCCTGTTAGAGAGGACACCTATCCTGAGCCGTCAGAGTAATGAAGTAGGGTGGCCAGTTCCTTTCCTCGCACCCTTTAACTTCCCCAGTGTTGGCACCAGGTGCCCATTGCTGCTGGGTAGACAGTGAGCGAGCATCCCACCTTTGGTCCCAGAGTTCGACTCGAACCATCGATGTTCTACTCAGCAGTCAAGTACTCTAGCCATTTGGCCACTTGCCCATAGAATAAGAGGACAAATAGAAAAATAAGGTGCTAAAGTGGAAGTCTAACAAAAAATTTAATATGTAAATGTTACAGTTACTTTATAGTTACAAAATTTTAATAAAATAAATCACAGCTACATATCCTATATATCATTTATCCATTACTGTTCATCTATTGCATGTCATTGCACTCGGAGCCTAAAAAAGATTAGCTTTGACGACCAATAGTGCTAAAAGTAGTCTTGGCTACCAATATCACATAGTGTGATTTGACAGTGACACCATAGCAATGTAAGGTTGAGTGTGCAAGACAGTTATGAAATTTCTTGACGTCAAACAGAACAAGAGCCCTGGAGTATATCACACTGAAAGAGTGCTTCTTGTAGGGATTGGGTGTCATCGTGGGAAATTTTCCTATTGGCCCGCTAATAAAATCTGAACGTGTCCTATATAGTGGTCATGTAAATTTCCGCTCCTTTAGACCTTGATTAATCTTTCTCCCTGCATCTTGGTATATTTTTACCTGTAATTTCCTGAAGAAGCACAAATGATGAATGGGCAAACCTCTTCTGCTTGCGCGCTTTGGATTTCTGGAAATTTCCAGTTTTTAACGTTAATTGGGACTTTGGGTAAATGTTTTGATGGGGCCTACTATTTTCAACGAATATGCGGATTGGTTGCAAACTTTTCAACATACAAATTATTATTACTTCCGCGCCAGTCCCGGGCATTACTAATGACCAGTCCCAGAACTCATACAAATGTCGCACATATCAATTTTATGTTTGTCATGCACTTACACGGGAGTGAGTGAACCGCTGCGTTGCAAAAGTGCAACGGCTAACAGAACAGTCCTGTACTTGCCAAGTATATGGTAGACTTCTTAAGTGCACGGACCCAAAACTTGCAGCAATCCGAAACTTAGCTGGCAGAGTGCAAATCCAAGTGAATGGAACCTTTTCGTAGCCGATCAAAAGTGAAAACGGAACAACAAAACATCTAGTGGGCAAGTGCGCTATTGCAAGCGGATCATAACTGAAAAGACTCTACGAAAGTGCTAATAAAAACGGACGATTTGGTAGCAGATCAAAACTGAAACAGCAAAGAACAATCACAGCCTTGACGAACGGAATATCTCATTACACGAAGTCAATGTAGGCAAGAAATTAACGAGGATTTAACAACTGCCTTAATTTTTACGTACTGACTTTCTACAGTCTTTAAATTAGGGAACAGTCATCATTTATGGCCGGGTTGGGGATTGAAGAGAAAGTGTTATGTGCCCTCAACGAGAAATTTACCTCACTATTTGCTTAACTCAAATTTTCTTTACCCCACTGAAGGAAAAGAGTAAAATAAGGGTGCACTTATGCCTAAATATAGTATATGTTTTTACACTACTGTGGTCAAAAAATTATTCTTCTACCCTGCCATTCTATCTTCAGTCCCCCCCCCCCCCGGTCATAAATAATGACCGTTCCTATAGTGCATGTTAATTTGCCCGCTTTGTTTGTTAAAGTTATCCAAGTAAATGTTCCAACCACGCCATTTTTCTTTATAAATTCTCACTAGCTCAGAGGAAGTATGCAAACTGAACTCAAGCAGTCTAAAACCCCTACTCCTTGGTGTCTACATAATTGTTTTGAAGATATTCTTCAAACTGACTTTTTCATTATTTGCTACTTGTTGCAAATATAGAAGCCATAATTGCCAAGAACCTCTGCTGGTTACTAGAGAACGCGAACCAGCTTAGAATAACGTCTAAATTCATTCACTGACGTTTTTGCATAATTCTGAACCCCTGCTAATTCAAGAAAATTTCAACCCCATCCCAGTAAATTCCGACCCACCCCGGCAATAGGGCACCTACTCTTGAGTACCGACTACACGGGGTTGAGAATAATCAGGGGGTTGGCAAATGTGTAAATATATATATATATATATATATATATATATATATATATATATATATATATATATATATATATATATATATATATATATATATATATATATATATATATATATATATATATATATATATATATATATATATATATATATATATATATATATATATATATATATATATATATATATATATATATATATATATATCACCTTTAATTATTCATTTGAAAGGACAGCAGAAAAAAATCTGACTCTAAGACTGTTATTATTTTTCCCAATATTTTCAGATACATTAATAGGCAGGAATATAGCCTCAACAGCACCTTTCAATGTAAATACTTTTAGTCTGATTGTATACTTAATGATGAGCCATTGCAGCATTGATACCTACAGGTGTAAAATATCATGATCAGAGCAATGTTCACCAGCTTGACTCAGGGAAACATAGTGATTTCTCTTGGAAATAATAGTAAGTTTTTAAGAAAACAAAAAGACATTGATGCAAAAAAATTGTAGTCTTTCAGGACACCCTTCCATTTTCAGGCATGGTAACATGATGCATCTAAAAATGCAGGATACAGAGCTGGTATCCTTTTAAAACCCAATTTGAAATTAGGATTCAATTTGCAATTGAAGAATGCAAGAGAGTGGTAGCATGAATAGACATTATGAGAATTGAAAGTTGATGGCATTTAATGTTCCCTTAGCAATAGCTCCCAATTCTTCCTCTCCCTACCTCACACAATCCTAAAGAAGCATCTCTCTAACAAATAGCAAATGCATTTTCAAGCCTTTATTACCATCAGCTATGTGCTGCTGGTCAATAACTGGATGCTTAGATTAAAAAGACAAACTTGAAATAGAGACTGATGCCTGTACTACATCTTATCTAAGTGGGTAATTTTTCATGCCAGCCACTGCAACAGAAGTTGCATTATAAATAATGAAGCAATATACATCTGCCAAAGCTCTATAGAGAAGAAGTTAATAGGCACTGAGGAATAGCAGTATAATACAAAGATACAAGGCCCAGGTTAACACTGTACACAGATTTTGCTATAATAATGCTGCAACCTGAGTTGCAATGAGAAAATGGTTCTAAATTCTTTGTAGACAGATGAGCCTAAAAATGCAATCTTCCACAAATTGAAGTGGAAAGTATATTTAAGTTAGCACAAAGAAATTAACCATACTTTTACATTGGGGGTATACTTGAGGTTTATACCAACAATGGCACTGACAGTTAAGATAGTAGTAAACTAATATTTTTAAATCAAATGATAAAATTAAAATAACACCATTAGAATATAATTGTAGGATCAAGCTACACCTCAAGTGAACCACATGAGTGAAATGCATTGCAAAGCCAAAGCTCTATACTCTATATAATTTAACAGAACCTTTTTGCAACTTAAATCCATTGTCAAGAAGTTATTAAAGGAAATATAGTAGCTTCTTGCACAGGAAGGATGACTGAACATAACAATGTCAAGAAAACATATCAGATACTGCTATCCTGTTTGAGGATATAGTTACTCCCAAAAATTCCTAATGCATTTTGTTTATATGCATTAATGTACTGTTTAGATTCCAGCTCATATGGATAAAACTTGGGTGAAGTAATGATTGCTAGCAATACCAAAGACAGCAAAAATTGCTGATGAAAGGCTTTGGACATCAAACCTCAGAACGATTGACAGTTTTATTCAAATTAGCTGACACTAGTAAGGATGAAAGTATTCTAATATAAAAATATAATCTTGACACATACATGACAGGCTTGCGATGTCTAATCTTAACATTTTCAGCACTCTGGGAACTTCGGCATTAACAAATGACACTCTGCTAGATCGGGCCTTCAGTGGTGTCAAAATGAAGTTAAGCATCTTGTATACTAGGAAAGAACTTATATTGACAATCCTTCAATCCAACAATCCTTCAATCCAACAATCCTTAATCTCAGGTGGTTTTCAACCTTTGCATGGTGCTTCATAAATTTCTGTTAAAAATCCGAGTTACAGTGAGCAATCTTTTTACCAAGAATGTGACACTATGCTGCACTGAGCCTTGTTTTAAGATTTATTCCGGTCAGTCCGTGAATTCTTAATTCATGACCTTTCAATATTCAAAATACAACCGTGGCTCGCGCCAGAACATTAGCTAGTTCATTTGAGCTTATTATTGGCGGAGGAGCAAAATTTGAAATTGTAAAGTTGATCACCGTGACTCGCGCCAAAACTTGTGATGTAAATGCAAAGTTCTGATTTGTAGAGAGCTAGAATTTGAACTGAGCACGTTGCTCACCGTGTTTCCCGCTATGAAAAAGTCCGACAAAACATGGACTACAGGTGGCTCCCGCCAGTTTTGGAATACGAAATTCTTGTAAACAGCTGGTTGCTCTACCCGATAATACTGGATCGGATTGGTTCAAATTTGAAAATTAAGTCATTCGATTAATCGTTCCACGATAAGCTTGGGCAAGAAGACGAGGGGAACAAATGACTCCAAAGGAATGATATGCTTACTTTAATTTCGCATTTAGGAAATGAAAGTAGATCTAATAAATATGGTACTGGAAATCTGACCGTGGCTTAAGCGACGCTCGCAATCCCCTAGTTCCACCCCTGTTACCTAGATTGGACATTCTGTCGATTCTATCGGTAGAAAAGTCTATCGGTTGGACTTCCTTTCCATCGAAAACCTGATCTTAATCTTTGTCTTGCGCGAGGAAACTGTAACACAATGGTTTTCAACCGGGGTTCCCCGGAACCCTAGGGTTCCGCCAGAAGTTATACAAATGCTACTATCGACAGTATATTTTAATTCTCCTGTGCAAATACGTGAAAAAGGGTCACTTCAAGCCACTGGAATACAATCTTGGGGTTCCGCTCCACCAAAAAGGTTGAAAACCACTGCTGTAACGTCCGCACGCAGAATGGTTTCAAGATCCCCTAACTTGATAACTTCATGCTTCAAGTACACTACCTTCATACACCCACGCTAATGTACTTAACTTAAGTATGCAGCTTCTTGTTGTTTCAATAAAAATGTCCATACAGACAAAGAAATCGGAAGCTGATCTTATCATCACAGGCCATTCAGGCCTTCCTTTGTTTCAGGTATAAAGGACTTACCACAGATATATCTTATATACAAATATATCTTTGTCCACAATGACCAAAGGTAATTCCACTGTTTCCTAGCAATCAAGCTAACAGTACAAAGGTCACATTATGCTTCATAGAAGCAGCGTCTGTTTCTCAGAAACAAGGCATAGGCAGCTTCTATGTCTGAAAAGATACCAAGTAAAAAGAGATTTCAAGTACAGCGTGATGTTTTAATCGACTGAATGTTTCAGGGATTTGTGTTTGGTAAAACTGTATTTTTTCCCGATCTCACAAGACCACTTTTTCCGGTTCGAACTAGACCAATTTGGAAACGTCATCAATAGTGTGTACCGCCTTTAGTGATCAACTTTGTACGGTGTCTTGCCCGGGCTTGTCATGTTATCTGTCAACATTGCTTACTGCTGCAGGAACTATTCAATTTAGAAATTTCGCGATATCATTTTGATTACTAAATACTCTTAGATTCTTATTAAACGGGGGGTCTTAATAAACGGGGGGTTTGTAAATCATTCTAGTATCTAAAGGCAATTTTTCTGTCTATTGCTCAATACCCGTTCGAATTAAAGACACAAAAATAAGAAATGGGGGGCTTGAAATAAAGATGTCCTGGGTGGACTCTTTTCAACAAACTGATAAGCAGGGGGGGGGTTTGTTCGGGACTCAAGACTAGTATTTCTACTTTTATTCTCTCTTTGCTCTTTGTACTCTTCCAGTTGATTTGCACGAACCTTCACTATCTTCATATTTCTGTTTGTTGTTCCTCTTCAGTCCTCCTACTCAGCATTCCCTTCAGTGGCAGTGGAAGTAAACTGCAAGCCCATGCTGATTCTACAACGAAATTTTCCAATATTCTGGAAATGCTGGTGGTTTCCAAGAAAGATTGTCATTCATTGGTCTCCCCATTGGACCACTTCCTTTCTGCCATCATTTCTTTGCACAGGATGTATTCACCTCTGCATTAATGCAAAGCATCTCCTTTAAAGTTTTTGGTATCATCGTTCTAACCAAATGGATGCAATTGCAGCGTTTTGTTAAAAACCCTCTAACAAGGCACCCTAGATATGTTGGCTCAACTCTGCTAGCTAAGTACATACGGACCAAGTCGCCTATTATGATAAGCTAAGACGAATAGGAGCGTGTGGTATCTGCAGCGTCTGGTAAAACCAGATACATCTATGCAAAGGAGTAACGGAGCAGTTTGAGGCCTGCGTAGTGAAAGTGATGTTTATGGGTCCTTATGCTAAATTATGCTAAATTATGCCAAATTATGCTTGAGTCATTCTAGAACCTAAGTGCTTGCTTATTGGAATTTTTTCAAAAAGTCCCTGGAAAAGACTACAATAACATACCCTATACCTAATTTTATTCGGTCTCGAACCGCAGAATTTGAAATAATTGACAAACCATGTTTTGTGCCTAAATGTGTACACCGTGGATTATACCACTGTACCCAGATCTATAGAATTTAAATCGGGAAGTTTTGCAATTTTTTGTAATGTTAGTACTACAACTGTCTATGCTTGATGAGGCAGATCCAGAGTCTGGTTTTGGGTGGGGCCATTTCGGAAAGAAAATTGTATGGAGTGAAATTGTTAGTATCTACACCCTTTTAAAACTTTTGGAGTGTTGTTTACAGTGTTCAATTCATTTCCTATTCGTTTTCTTCCTTAATTCATGCGGCATGTCTCTGAACACAAACTTTTGCGATACGAAATATTACCGTTTTGGGCCACGCCCCCGGCCCCCGGCCTCCCTTACATCCGCACTTGCTATTCGGGTTGGTTTTCCATAAGCAGTAATTTATGTTCATACATGATTTTAGCTCACTCGATGCATAAACATTCGTAGTTTGTCCTTGCTGGTTTCCCTTTTCTGTTTTGCGTAGTATTTTCTTGCTCGGTGGATTTACTCGAGCTCAAACCATGATATTCAAATTCAAAGTTCAAATAGATAAATTAAATTCTGTTACAAAATCGTGCCTTAGAACAACTTCCAAATTAATAGTAGATACGTTAATAGGTAATAGGGTTCCCAACCGAGATGATGGCTGGTATCAAACTGCTATATTCGTTGTCCATGTTGATAGCTAGCACGGCAACTAGTTTGATCTCATGCATCACGGACCTCCTTACATGTTAACTAGTCTTAATGTCGTATGAATTGTCTGCACAGAAATGACAATTATTTACAATGTCTGCCAAAAGTAGTTGGGACACCCACACAATTATATTACTTTCCGATTCTCGTCGCTTTTCCATGACACCAATAAAATAGTAAAACCCCTTCCCCCTTCAAACAATGATGATTTGATAGCGAAAAGCATTAACTCTATAAACACGCATCATTTTTGCCCCTCGAGTTGCTCATATTTGCTTCATACAACATTGTTTAACGGGGGAGGGGATGCTATACCTCGTCCGCACGACTTTTTGCAGGCATTGTACATGGACCTGGCTAATTTGAGTATATGCGACTGCTACCTCAGGGTGCCCAGTGGCCAGGATATTGTCAAATCAATTATGTAAGCAGAAAAGCCCCTTCAGATGAGAACTTGAACGCAAGGCGATTTTCCTGTGAATTATCATGTCAAGATATACAAAGCACTTGAAATAGGCCTATTTTCACGAAGAAACTGAGGTGGTATTCGCAAAAAGACCTGTTAGCTTAAAGCAATCTTGTCGTGTTTCCTAGTCACGTGCTAACAAAGAAATCGACTGATTTCTCAGAAGACATTTGACAGGAAGTCAACCAGTGAAAACAGCTCCTCTAACTTCTATTATTGAATTGGATTACAAAGGGGAATTACCATACATATGGGTAACAACCAACAATGACGTAACTCCGTTTTCGTTATCTGTGCGTCTTCTACAGTAAAGTATGCCATTAGGATAAAGTGCCCTTACAGCCAGCTACACATTTGCGAAAGAGGAGGAAATGGATTTGAAAATCAACTGTATCATCTGTGTGGTAATATTGTGTTGCCTGCCGATGTTTACAAAGGCTCTTAGTGGGTACGATCTTTGTCTTTATCTACTAAACTTTATCGAAACTTTTAGCTGAGGTAATTTAGCTGCAGTAATATAGAGTGGATTCGCTACGTGAATATGTGTATTGCATGTTGATTTATTGAATTCCGTAACAGATTCGTGCACTTTCTACGAATTAGAGCGCAAAGCTACCTTCTTTATTGACACGAAAAACTATGATCGAGCATGGCGGAATCTGTTGCCTTTGAAGGCGCAATATACATCCTACAATATTGGTAACATCATTTTACGTAATCAGTCCTTCAACTTATCACCTATGCCACACGTAATAGCTCAAACCAATTTGCTGTCTGCCATCACAGAAGTTCTGCAACTCTTAGTCGTTCATTTTGTATTCCCTAACAAGCGTTTCACTGAAATCCATGCTAAAGTCACTATATTGTTTGGTACGAACAGTAAATAATGTTATCCATAAAGATTTGAATGACTTTTAATAGTGACATTGGGGAAAATAAGCATTCAAAACCAAAACGTTTTATGGGCATATAACGTAAATGCCTTGCGGACGTCTACACAGTGGACAAATGCATTGCGCATTGGCCTAGGTAAAACATCCACTTTTACACCAGAAGAAAGATCCAAGGCCCACAGTTATTTTACTATATCACTATCGTCATTATACCAGCTGTTTAGATACAAATAAGAAGGAAGCTAGATTTGAAACCTCGTGCTTTGTGCGCAGAAGGTGTTTGGGATTACTTAACCGCGAGAGGTCTTGCGACAACGCCATCCTTACTAAAACAGCTATGCATAGATCAGACGCACGAAGGTACCTACGATTTCCTTTGAGCAAACTAGCCTATGTTCAGTGCAATTATAAAACAAAACCAGTTGCAAATCGTGTTGGTACTCATGGTATCAACTAACAGTTTGCATTTTCAGATTTTCCCCGCACAGCGAAATCCCTACTTTGTGCGTGTGGACTCTGCACACGGTGCATATTTTCCACATTGCCATTTGGAAGATATACATTTTTAGACTGAGAGGGTTTCTTTATAATATACAGTATATATGCGAAAACGAAAAGACTTCACTGAAGTTCCGTAAACAAGTTGTACTGTACTTCCCCGAAAGCATGTGATATTGGTGACTAAGTTTGGCAATAATGATTGAACCAAATGAATTTAGAGGATAAAAGAATGCAACGATCTGAAAAATCTGTTGAACTGACTTTCATTCTGTTAGAATACGAAGCACTAACAGTTATTGTTACTTCGAGCATGGAATTATGATTATTTAACCATGGGAATCAGCTTTGAGGCAATAGGAGATAATAGTACAATAATTTTGTCCTTAATGGGCCTTTTCCAGCGTATTCTGATTTCGAATTCACAGTGTCCATTCCTACTCCAATTGTAAAGTCCAATGAGGACTGTGAACAGCGAGTTCACAGCATAGACCAAACTTCAAATCATAGAATAAGTACTAGGCAGAACGGCAATTCACTGCTTTTTGCTTCAGACTTTTTGAGAGGGGATATCATTGTATAAAGAGCATGCAACAAAGACTAAGTAACTATAGAAATTCTTCAAACAGTCATTCGGTGTAGCTTGTGAATGAGGTTAAGCAGAGTTCTGTTTTTCTCCATGCGCTCGAGGAGAAAATTCTGCGCTATCAACCCTTCCAAGGTGCTGAAGTGATCCTTATTCTGTATTTAGAAAAAGAATGGCCATAAGTGCTGTACCATCTTATTCAAAATCTCTAGTGATTTGCTTAAATTACAGTACCGTAAATCCTCAAACTGGCCCCCCTCAAATAAGCCCATCTCTCGAATAGGCCCCCATGCTAGAATTTCAAATTGTTAATAAGTCCCCCTCTCGAATAAGCCCCCAATCCAGATGATGATGAAGATTTTGATAAAGACTAATGCTTAAATTTAGACTGTTCTTGTAAGAGTGTGGAGAAAAGGAGCTTTGACAATGAGCTTTTTATATGATATTTGTCAAATAATTTTTAAACCCCCCCCTCGAATAAGCCCTCCCCTCAAATAAGTCCCCGCCCAAAAAGCATCAAAACTAAATAAGCCACAGGGGGGCTAATTCGAGGATTTACGGTATTGATTAGTTGAAACTGAAGGACATTTGCTATTGGAAAATAGACCAGAATGCTCTTAACACAATTGAACCCTAGGCCTAACTCAAAAAACAGTAGCAAGGGGTAAGGGCAATCAGACCATAGGAATCTGGGCTGAAGCTCTTAGGAAAAGTTTCTTTTAGCAACCACGCCTAAAGGTGTCATTATTGTTAAAATTATTGGGGGTTAGCGACCCCCAATCACCGCCTAATTTCTACCACTGCAAACAGCCTCCTCGCTTCTACAGACAAGGAAAATGCGAAACAGGCTGAAAGTAGAATGTTGAATCCATATTCCTTTCAATTCAAAATTACACATAGATATAAATAGAATTTAAGAGTGTAACGCATTCTTGATTTTTCCATTGATATGATATAGAGGCTACTCATTGATTTACAGGCCAAATGTGTGCCCATACAGAGTATCACGCACATACAGCTACACTGTAAGCGTACCATATAGAGCTTACGAATCATACAGAACATGCTGTAGTCACTTTATGTGGTGCTGGAAAAAATGCACTCGTTACAGGTACTTTACAATTATTCGCATTTTGCATATTCATGTAATGTGAATACAAGTCTGGTAGCTATTACTGATTGTCTTTACGACAATATAACACCTGTTTCTAAAAATTCTATAATATATAATAACGCAAAGACGAATGGACTACCATTGTCCAGTGAAGATGAATAAATTTTAGTCAATCCTGAAATATATTTTCTCATACCATTTTAGGCCGGTAACGCGCTATCGTTACGAGACACGGTATTCGATTACCTATTCATCGTATGACCGCTGTTGTACCGGATGGGCTCAGGTTAATAATCGATGCCAAACACGTAAGATAACCTTGCTATTCTCTCTTTTTCTCTTCACTTACTGTACCAAAATGCTATGCAATTTTCAAAAACAAGACATGGATGGTGGAGCTGGAAGGGACTGGGGGGCTGTAGCTCCCTAGCTTTTGCAGCAAGTGGTCCTTTTTGTAGTATTTTCAAATTAAAAGCAGAACTTTATGAGGCATAGTCAATGAGCAAGAATCAACAATTGGAAATCTTGTGAAATTAATTCATATGCTCTAGACTACCTTAGATAAAATAATGAACACATGACAGTGATAAACTATGATGCAAAACCGATTATGTTATTTTGCAAATTTGAAAACACTATTAAAAATCCAATTGCATTAGAGGGTAGCAAAGATTTGATAGCATATTGCAACTTAGGGACTTCGTCAGAAACCACAGCATGTCTTAGCACGTATTCGGTAAATCTACTCGTTCACGTTTAGTCTAGGAAATCGTTTTTAATCCATTCTAGAGGGTAAAATATCAAAATTTTTCTCTTGCATCGGACCCAACCATGGTAGTCTTCCTATGTCACTATAAGAGAATATCTTCCCCCAAGTATATTCAATGATCCCAGTAATTACGTGTAAATTTGCTTATGATTCCTAATTTTTAATGTCTAAACATATTGTAGCTTTGAATGGGGGTCTTGTCGGTAAATCACAAAATTTGCTAAGGTTTCTGTCGATAAATTATATATTTTGCAATGTAAAACACAAGTGGAAGAGTTCAACAATCTTTACGTCCTCTACCTATTTGGTCTTTCCACTAGAGCCCCCCCCCCCCCACCAAAAATATCGCTCCGCCGCTCTTGCAAGAGCAGTACTACAAAACCATATTGGACTGGATTGTGAATGATTACCAGACAAGATTTCTTTGCATTGACTTGCCAGCATAACACACAACTGTTTTAAGTATAAATTTTGACGTCATGCCAAGCGTAACACTCTGCACTACCAAGCAATTATAGTACTACTTAACTCGTAGTATCACTTTTTCCTTTTAAGTGAATAATTAAAGTAGCCTGTGTTTCTCTGCTCTGTATCCGCAATGATAATCCCATTATTATGCATGAACAAATTGTTATCTTGAATCCATTTCTTTAGCAATTTGCAATCGTCCATCATGTGTGCACGGGACCTGTGTACGACCAAACACTTGCTCATGCAACACTGGCTATGAAAGTCCATCAACAGGATGCCGATCAGGTAACTTCAATCTGCGTTCTTTGTTCCACTTTTATTTATGAATTCAGCATTCCATTATTCCCATGCATCTTAAGCTGTACATTTCCAACAGAAATCGATACTGAAATAGCATTTCCAAGTTTGTGTATTCATACGTGCAAACGTAAATTGATCCTTGCTAACGAAGCTACGGTTTGATTTCTCTTATCTATTTCAACAACAGCTAAAGTCTTAAGCCCCTTTTGTTCATGCTAAATTGAGAAAAGACAGAAAATACACGCTTTAGAATAACTGTTGCATCCGATGGTAGACTACAGCATTTTAGTAAAAAGTATGTTGCAGTCAGTTGTGTTGCATTGCATTTATTGTAAAATTTACTTGCGCAGTGCCATATCATTTTCTCTTGTACTTGGTCTCATTCCGTACAATTATACTGTATCATTTTCGATATACTTCAATGTGTTGCATTCAAATGCATTAAAGGTTGTACCATTGTAGAAAAGTATTGCTTTGAATTCCATAAGTTCAATTTTATCAGATTGAGTTATATTTGACAACAGTATACTGTTTTGTACTGAAATGAACTGTAATTATGCGCCGTATTTTATTGTGTTGTAAAATCCTCGACTAGGTTGCATCTGTCAGGTTTCAATATTAACGTTGCATAAGCAAAATTTCTATGCCAAAGGCCAAAGGCCTATTACAGTTCTAAGTACTGACTACTGATTTAATAAATTCAACAGACCTTTCAAATATAAGTGCATGAAGATTGTTATGTATTAGTGTCAGTGGGGTGCTCCACCACGGTTGGCGCCTGGGGACGAAATAAAAATCAGGACCAGTTGATTCGCAGGTTTATATTTTATACAATTGATTGGAGATTCACGAAAATATATGAAGAGCAGACAACATCTATGAAGGTTGGGAGGTCTGCATTAAGCTCAAAGCAATTCTCCTACATAAACAACTGAGTTCTAAATTAATCTAATGACTTCATGATACTATTTGCTTATTTTATGACTGGAAAAAGTAAACTTGGATTGCAAGGGTATTGTGCCTCTCCACAGTAATTATCCAACTTCTTTTTCAACGTGCTTATTTACATGGCCTCAACCACATTTTCTTGAAGTAGATACCATCCTTGTGCAACTGTGATACCAATAATGACCTTTCAGTAAAGATCATAGCTGTATATCCCATGATTTTTCCATATGTATCCATCTTTAACACAAGCTTCATATCATAATACCCAGATATAAATTTGTATGTTACCCCGAATCCTACGATTAGCCACATTTGTAAACCAAACTTGTAGAATGCCAACGCCCTCCTCTGTTTATAATTCAGATCTTTCAGCTCATGTACTAGCTTGCTTCCTCTACTCTGAACATTTTTCATTACATTAGTGACCTTTCTGTACTAAGCAGGCTGTACAATATTGCTAGGCTTCGTTTCGCACGACAACTTAATTTGGACAAAATGAGATTCTTATACTTAATAAAACATATTCTCATTATTCGATGAAAATATTCTATGATACATGTCCGAGGAGATTTCCTGACTAACATATGACTCGTAACATATGGATAGTAGTATTGTACAGAACCACACTGACTTTACTTTTCAGATATAAATGAATGTCACACCTCAAACGGAGGCTGTGACCAAACATGTCAAAATCTTCCCGGAAGCCATAGTTGCTCGTGTAGGAGAGGCTATACTCTGCATATTGGCAGGCGCTGCCAAGGTGAGTCAATGTCTACTTTCAAAGCTATAAAAATAATTGAAATTCTCTGATGCACTTCCAATCATGTCTTGTTGGTCAATACGCCTTGAGAAATACAATATAATCGAAAAAGCAAAAGCTATAGCAGTTAGAAAGCTTGTCCTTCTACCGTACATACCTACTCATGAAAGAGGCTTACTGCGGAGTCAAATGAAACTAGGTTAGCAGCTAGCTAACTCAACTCACGAAGCTGGTGGTCAAGTGTAAATGTCATCTACAACAGGCATTTTCAACTGGAACGACTAAATACGAAATTGCCCTTTACCAGAACCATACGATGTGTAGTGATACTGTAGTTGATGTACCTTTGCTTTGCAATAAGAGTTTTGGCGGTCCGTATCCAACTCCGATACACTTTTTTTATAAGAACAACACTTTTCCTGAGGCTCAATTTTCTTAACTTTTCACGAATTTGAGGCAGAGATTCTCTTAAGATTTTCTTAGCTTTTTCAGGAATAAACTGGCTGAAAAGAGTTTTCTGATTCTCTTTAACTTTATCTTATTTGAAAGAAACTGGCTTTTACTATCTACAGTGTGTTCCTTGGTTCTTCTATTATTTTGTCATTGTGCTCATGACTATTAACGACAAGTCCCGATCTTTCTACGAGAGTTTGCACAAATGAGCCAATCTCAATTTCTGGCATGTAAAGAAGATGAACTGTGATTTTCTTAGCATTTTCTTGCACTTGAGTATTGTGAGTTTCTAAGGATTTTCTTAAGATTTTGGCCATTTGAGCCTCATTTTCTTATACACCTTTTTCTTAGAAAAAAAAAACACGTGTATGCTTTTAAGCGAACATTATAGTTATCAACTTTTATGAACTCTTATGAACTCAGTACGTAATGGTGGGTGCATATGTATTTTGCTGTATTAAAGCATGTCACAAGTTTGCACAAAATGAACGTCTGTCTAACTGCAACAATTGCTTTTTAGATATCGACGAATGCACCATCTCAAACCGACTATGCGAATGCTATGATCTGGCAAACAATCCAACATGTACTGCAACGTGTCATAACACAGTTGGAAGTTACAGATGCACATGTTCAAGCGGGTATCACCTAGCAACTGCTGGCAAATGCGCTGGTTAGTACTATAAAGTACTATAGGATTGTGTTCATGCAGTAATCGATATAATATTGACTACTGCCAAATGATACTCCAAACAATACGATATAATACTGCAAGATAAAATTAGGGGCTGGGGGAGGCGGGAGGAGTTAAAACTGACTATTTTATTAAGGCTTTAACCGAATCTGCCACGTCTCATTTACAAACATGAAACAAATTCAAAAAGACAATTCAGGCAGCATTTGGAATAAGGTTATTGGTATTCTAATGACCTGAAACTCAACATACTATCACTCTGCAAATGTACCTGAGATGCACTCGATGCTGCTTATAATGAATACGGCTGTAAGACACGAGATTTCTTCTCTTTGCAAACAAATATTCAGAGGACTTTAGTCTGACCACCCTAACAATGCAACCACGGGCAAATAGAAAAAAGCGAAGACTAACACTCAATCATCTACATACACTATTGTAAGTTGAAATGCATTCTGTATGAAACATTGTGGGCTACATTCACCCAACATTTCACAAGCATTATTTACTCCTCTATTTTTCCAGATATAAATGAGTGCCTGCATTACAATGCTGGGTGTTCACAAATCTGCTCAAACCTACCTGGCTCGCATCGATGCTCATGTCATATCGGATATCAATTACAAAGTGATGGCAAGAGTTGCAGTGGTAAAATGAAACCTAATACATACATTTAAGTTTAATAAATTGATGATACAAGTCTTTAGAGACTCCATCAACATAACAATGAATGATTTACGAAGACGTTGACACACACGTTGACAAGAGTCATATGTATGTCCAAATTTCACCAATATAATGAAGAAGAGCATACAATATGATCAGAGTAACATAGATGACAGCACATAACCGCCGATAAATATCAATATAACAAATAAAAGCATATATATATATATATATATATATATATATATATATCTGTGTGTGTGTGTGTGTGTGTGTGTGTGTGTGTATGTGTGTGTGTGTGTGTGTGTGTGTACAAAATATATATATATAACTCAATGCCCTTTATACTATAATCTTTTATGAATTCAAATATACAACTTACAAGTACAAAGAGTTGAGATTTCAAATTACAAGGAGTTGAGGTTTTCTTTTAAGTCCCAAAAATTATTTCAAAATTTCTTAGAGGTTGCATCGCATGAGTTGTTATATAGGATGTTCCATTAATAGTGACTTTTATTTATCAAGATATCAATGAATGCACAACTAACAATGGTGGCTGTGAACACGTATGCCACAACAACATTGGGAGTTTTCAATGTCAATGTAGGCCCGGCCACGTACTGGATTTTAACCACCGAACGTGCTCAGGTAAGAACATTACACAGATAATTGCACAGCACATGAGGTATTGTTTCATATATTTTATTGTAACTTGCTGTAGTTAGACCAACATTTCACTGTCCAACTGTGACAACTAGTTCTGTCAATTTTGTAATATCCGATATAAGATAGAGAACGTGGTAAAGAAAGAGTTGTTAAAGTGAAGATGATAATAGTCGATTCCTTCACCAATAGGAGGCTAGGCTTACTTCATTATCATTGATTTCATGTCAAAAACATTTTGCAGATATAGATGAATGCATAAGTCATCCACACGGATGTGAGCACATTTGTAATAATTACAAAGGTGGATATTTCTGTTCCTGTCGTCTTGGCTACCGATTGAAAGTGGATAACAAAACATGCACTGGTAAGTAAAATGTAAAAATCTCAAATATGACTTCAGACAGTTTGCTTCTTGTCCAAAATGAGTGGTGTAATGTGAATGTTCTTAGTACAATAGAACTGATTGAGTCCTGCCTACCAACATACGTATTACCTTCAGCAAAGAAACTTATCATAAGTGAACGTCGTGTCTGTAGACCTGTCAGGTTGTTCAAGGAGTGCTGTTGAGCGCCAAAAAGTAAACCTATTACGCTGGAAGTAAATTCTAGGAAAGTCAGCACTTACTTACCGTCATCACGTTTGAAATACTTAATTCCCTGGGAATTTCTAATTGACAAAAATTCATACCCATGAAACATTACATTTACAGATGTTGATGAATGCACTGAAATGCAACCTGGCACAAATATCACACTCTCAAAGTGTGCACAGAAATGCCATAACACAATAGGCTCATACACGTGCAGTTGTAACAATGGTTACAGACTCGCATCTGATGGGAAGACATGCAACGGTAAGTCATTCATAATTGTGTGCTGCTTATGGTATTCTCAATATGACTTTCTCTTTCAATCCTTTGTTTACGTACCTCATTGCCTAGAAGTTAGTGGTCTACTGTCATAGTCTATCTTTTATCTGGCTTACGCTAGGAGTAGCAAAAGCGGTTGGCCACCACTATGCTATCATACGATCAATCCCATCTCAGCACATCACATCAAGGAGTGTAGAATGGAGGCATTCATAAGAGGAATCAAGAACTGAGGGTGTTTGGTAGAGCGAAAAAGTATCTGGGAGCGATTGTCCTTATTGCTCACGCTTCGATACCCTGTTGATCAGTCTCAAGGTTGTTAATTTCAACTTCGAAAAAGAACTTGCGGATTAAATTTAAGTTACAGCCATAGTCAACATCACAACAACTTTGAATAAAACGTTCACAGGCATTTAAAATTATAGTTATTGCTGCCTCTTTCGCATTCTAATCAGTTACCTCCATCTACTACGCAATGCATTTGCCTGGAAAAATTTTGATCACTGGGACACAACATTGAATTATATTTGTGTTTTACTTGCAGATGTTGACGAATGTACAGCAGGATCGCATAGCTGTCAGCAAACATGCATCAACACATTGGGGAGCTATGTGTGCAAGTGTATACAAGGGTACCGATTAAATTCAGATGGACAAGCGTGTGATGGTAACGTGCACTTCTGTGATCCTCACACATTCATTGTATAAAAAGCAGGCTCGAAAGGGCTTAGCCCTAGTTCTTCGTATTTGATTCAAAGTAGTGCTTGTATACACTATTGCATGATGTATGCCAATGCATTACAAGGCAATAAAACACCTTGCACTGCATCATAATGCATTATGATTGGAAGCATTACAGTGCAATACGATGCGACCTTAACACTACAGCTCAATGCACTAGAATGCTTTCCAAAAACCTAACCCGCATACTTCACTTTCTAGACAATCGTACAAACAAATATATGCAGATATACATAGGTATGTCAGTCAGCTTGCAAACAAACAGGTCGATATTCCAGGACTAATGCTTATATGACATCATATATTGATTGCAGATTCTATAACAAGTCATGTCTTACATATCATTATCTATCAATTTAGCATTACCTTGTATACGTCACCCCCCTATTATCAATGGCAGAGGCACTTGCTTTGTTGGAAAGACAGGCGACAGTTGCAGTTTCAGTTGTCACCCGGGATTCGACCTAAGGGGGTCAAGCTTAAGGCAGTGTCAGAATAATCACACATGGAGTGGATCATTACCAACATGCTCTAGTACGTGAGATCAATCACCTATCTAAAATTCATGGCACTTGATTAAATTGTAGCAATTCCATGTTTAGTTACTTTATTTCCCACTCCATTCATTCATTCATTGCGTGTTTGTCTTAACTCATTGCCATCACTTCCTCTACGGTAACATTAAAATAACATCACGCTTACATTCTATTGCGTCATAAGACCTTGCCCTTTTGTTAGGCCTATTTTTATACTAGCTTTCCTCAACACGTTACCTAGCCCTTCCTTTCCTACACCGATTTTTGTTTATTTCATCTTTATACGTAATTCCGGGATCAAATGTAAATACCAAATCAGGATTGTAAAATAGTTAGTTGAACTTTTACCTTGGCGAAGAAACATAACCAAAAATACAATTCGCGTGAAGCTTATCGTCTTAAAGTCTACAACGACCAGAATAAAGAAAAGAGAAGTACAGCGGTGACACCGTTCAATTAATACAGTTTAAAACTTTGATAGTAATTCCAAAATTCGAACGAAAAGAATTAGTAAAAGATGATCAACTGGAGATAATTATTTGATTAAGCCAGCACAGTGAACAAATCTTGATTGGCTGTTACCGCGATTCCCAGATGAAGAGTCTTCTGCCTCATTGACCAATCAGAGTGCCAGGATCCCCAATTTTACTACCCCTCATTTAGAAAACCCGGTGAAAAATTTGTTAGGGCAGATAATTTTTTCAATAAATGTCATCAAAAAAATTTTTGAGTAAATATCATAACAAGATATTTCTCCCAAAACCTACCGCGAACTTTTCGAGATGGTTCCCCGTTCAAGAAATATCACGCTTTGATCACGAAGCAAAATATTAGCAGTGCACAACCTGTCTTATTCCTTCCTTTCGTCGCTTTATTTGACTAATAGTTTTAGAAAGGTCACCCCACATTAGCTGTCTGGATATGCTAGTCATGTATACTTATTCATTCTAAAGATTTAACATTATTTGGCGCACTTCACAACTGTCAAATGTTTACCTTTCTATTTACTGTACAGAAACTTGACATCTACTTTGAGATTAACTTTACTTATGTTGTTGTACATATGTTAAGTTGTAAGCACCATATTCAGTCGGAACCATATTACTTAGTGTGCAGTTTGCTGTATGTGGTCACAGCGTAAACAATGTAAGTTGTAGTTGTCACAATTCTTATTAGATATAAAAAGAAGAGGTTATTGAGAAAGGGTTCCCTTGAGGAAATTTGCGGTATTGATGATGAACTGTGAACATTTCTTTTGGGCTGGGAGTCACTTTCCCTGGGTACCTGGGCCTATTTGAAATACAATTTAGCAAAGATGAAATTGAACATCGCTGTAGAAAGGTTCCATGAGGCTATCGCTTAGGGCAGCGAGGAATTCATAACTTATTTCTTTAAAAAATTGCTACTAAAGACTGGGAGAGTTTCAAGCTAGTATGTTTTCTAATGGCAACCGTTTTTAAGCAATTATGTGTTCTCATTCCTAGAGGGGGTGGAAAGCAGAATATCCGCAATTAGATGTCACCATTCATGCATCTGAGCGATTGTTAAGAATGCCTTTGATTGGCTATTGCAAAATTTGACTCTGGTGACTAAGACTTGATTTGGGACGATTGTATGTATTCCTACCTGGCTCAATATTTTATTTTCGGTTAACATGAAACATTACTTCTCATTAAAATTAGGAAAAGACTGCAATGAATTATCACCACCGGTCAATGGTGGACTGGAGTTACCATGCTTTAAGTACTATCAGGCATCATGCAAGGTGAAGTGCAATACTGGCTACTTCGCAGTGGGATCAAGCAAGCGGACCTGCTTGGCATCAAGGAACAACACTATGTACTGGAGTAGCTCTGCTACAAGGTGTCAAGGTATAATTCTATTCAATACCAACAGTTGTCTATACAGTGAAATCATGTATGAAATAGTTTGACCTTATTCCCAATTTCTAGGAAGTTGTATCTATTCTAGGAAGTTGTATCTATTCTAGGAAGTTGTATCTATTCTAGGAAGTTGTATCTATTCTAGGAAGTTGTATCTATTTATCACAGGCTTAATATGCTTCATCTCTTTGCTCTCTATATTTCTGCATGATTTCTGCTCTCTTATGCTTTGGTGTAATCTACTCCGCTCCACACAACCCCACTCTGCCCTGACCCATACCTGGGTTCATTGATGTGAGGAAGCACCGATCGCAACTACAAAGTTATTCACTTTCAATTTCTGCAAGCACTTTTGATGATAGTTTATAATCACTAAGTGCATCTGGGAACCCAGTACATGATATGTGTGCTATCTACATCTAACCATACCTAACATCCTGATATGTGCAAACACATCGTTCCAAGTCAATATGGAAACGATTTGTAATGTGCAAACGTTCGGGTTCTTATACGTTTATAGATTGTTTGTACCAATATATTTTGATTATACTTACATATCTTCTGTAGTTGATTCCAATTAGCTCGCTACTAAATCTACTAGCCAATGCAAAATGCGATGTCCGACAGTAATTGAAATGGTCATTTAGTCAGCCAAATCTGCTCTGCTGTGATTGACTCTGATAGTGCTCTACTTGGCTTCCTCTAATGCACTATCATCTGTTGCTCATTGCTTTAACTACTTAAACCATATATGTTGCCAATAGGTTACTCTGGTAATCTAAGCTAAATTTTCCGTATGAACTTTTTGCAGAAATATCAGTGTGTGGACCGAACCCATGTAAACATAATGGGATATGTGACATCGTGAATAAAGACACATTTAGATGTGATTGCAGTAACACAGGGTACCGTGGAAAGACGTGTGATGAAGGAATTGTAAAGCTACCAGGGTTTCCACAGTTACATCCAGGAAAAACATACAACTTCAGAGCCCATGCAAAACCAGATAATGATCTGAAGATAACGATCACTTCAAATGATGATACATTAGCCATAACTCCATCAACAATACTATTTGACTCCATAACCACCCACGCTGTTTTTCAATTATATAGCAGCTCGTCGGGTATGAAAGCACTTTCATTTAGATTGCATGGAAGCGATGCCAGTGATTTCAAAGCGCCAGTTACCCAGGCAATTTACGTCCAAGACCCTTCACCACATCTTGACAACGTAATAAGTAGCACTGGGGCACTGTCCCAAGGCTGTCATGATCAAGTTATGACTGTAGTTGACAGACAGATAAAGAACATAAATTTGCATTCAACGGCACCATGGACTGACCAAGCTGGCAAAGTCACAACAAGTGGTGTACTCGTTATGGACGTTGACGGTGCAACTTTGCCAGCATCTTTGGTTGGCTCCAGCATAATTAATGACAATCTTGTCAACAGTAAATTGGAAGATTTTATCAATAATTACACTAGCGATCGCTTAGCTGGAGCAAAGAACCTCACTGTTGAGGAGACAGAAAGGTGTGTTTCTGAGAAACCATCCACGGCCTACCTTTCCGATGTTGTAAAAGTAAATGCCGTTCCCAAAACTGTTGCAGATGGAGTGAATCAGAATACACCGGCTTGGATCAACTTGATTCCGCAGCAAACTGTAACAACGTTTGATACACAAGATTATACAGCGAACATATTAAGAGGTCAAGATATCAAAGAACAACATAATAAATGTGGTGATGTCCTAACTACAATTGAGAATGACCAGAGATATTACATGTATTCTACAAATCAGAAAATGCTGATGCATGTCAACGATGAGGACGTTCATGTTGGGTCAGGGGCACAGATCTGCATCTTACGATCTGTTAGTGAAAATGAGACTGTTATTGGATTCCCAAATGCTTCAAAAATCTTAAAAACCTTGGAATCATCGACCGGTTGGAAGATAAAGGCGAATGGTATGGATTTTAAGAACACAAGCATGGGTTCCGTTTATAAAATATTTGGACAGTTTTCTACAGAGATGAGCTCAGGTTCCGCACAAGTAAAAATAGCGATCACTGGTGACATCAAATTTGTAGTGATTAATGATACTGCAGTAAGTAATATATACATAACCTACAGCTTTTCCTCTATTTCTAACCTGAAACCATGTTGAGGATTTAACGTCAGCTATAATATGCGCATCGATCCTACGTCTATAATTTTTGATGTATATGTTATATAATAGCATTTTTCATCTCGCATTCATTATCACTTTCATCGTACTTTTATTGTAAGGAATAAGACTGAAATACTACAAACATTTGGGAATGCACTTATGACATTGTCGTGCCTTACAGTGGCTAGAAAAGATCCTTTCTCTATACCAAGCCACAATGGCTGAGTGCTGGCTTAAGTTTTCACAAGTGTACTCAATCTGTTACAAGACATTTTCCTAACGACACATCTACACTTGAACATGGGAGCTCAATCATAAACACCAATTCCAGCCTATTAAGCTGATAAGGTATATATCTAATCCTCAAGTTCAA
Organism: Mastigias papua; assembly: GCA_964019165.1. NCBI lineage: Eukaryota > Metazoa > Cnidaria > Scyphozoa > Rhizostomeae > Mastigiidae > Mastigias > Mastigias papua. The sequence goes on from OZ025272.1 coordinate 1,192,985, forward strand.
CCAAAGTAAAGTAAGCATTCAGCGTAGTTCAAACAGAATGATACCACATTCGCACTATCGTTTACCGTTCTAAATCTGTCAACTCTTCTCCTCTCCAGTTTTCCGTAGATGGCATTTCAGAAACAAGATCCATGTCTGCAACAGGGAAAATCTCCATGAATGTTACTAGCAGTTTGCCAGGTAGCGAAGAGAACTCAGCGTTCATTGGACAAGGAACAATTAACATGACATTGACAGGTATCAACAACATAATACGTTTACCAATCTATTCGAACATTCAAAATTAATGCTGCCATTACCACCACTTTTCTGTTGCTTGCAACTATGAGTAAATTATCAAAATATGCAATGGGTACTATGCACAGGTTGTTATAATTGAAATTAAATACTTATAAAATTATGAATGATTAGGTATCAACTCAGGAAATACCATTTTCAAAGTATCCATATCTATAAGCAACGTATGCTCCAACTACAATATTGTTCATCATCATCACCACCACCATCATCATCATCATCATCATCATCATCATCATTATCATCATCACCATCGTCGTCGTCGACGTCGGACTCCAACGCTACGAATTCAGTGCCGTTCTATCATCAACTCTATGCAAGATCTACCACCCTTAAAAATTAATTGTGCTCAGCTTGAGATGCATGTCACCTAGCCTAACATATATTTAAATTCCTATTTCCCTCACCACAATCCTAACTCTGCGACGGGGGTTTCACAGAATTTGACAGCAGATGATCAGCAAATCATCAGCAAATTCAAGTCTCAACATTTCACTGGCAGGAGTTTTACTGTATTCCACAAAATTCGCAATAAACTATAACTTTCTTTGGAACAAGAACAAGATATTAAACTGAGTTTGCCGATGTTGAGCAAAGTACAAAAATTAAAAACACGTCAAAGGAAGCTGCACCCGCACGACCTATATCCCCCTGATGTGACTGCACTCCCCTGAGCTCCCAAGGACAACAAAACTGCTTCCTCTCACTATTCAGTAAACATAGAAAAGTCACTGCCTTATTGGTCCTTTTACGCCGCTCCTAATTTAACACCGGCCTTTTATATGCCGGTCCTTATAACGCCAGGGAAGAAATTTCGTCTATCGCCACTTTGAGCCACAATTTAGGCCATTCAAAAAAGTACGAAATTGCGAATATGATAGGGCATTACTTACACATTTATAGCAGATTTAATTTGTTAAAAATTCCAGTCATCGATTTTAGGAACTTAATCATTTGTCTGAGTGCTTTCTTTATCAGCAAGCTTGTCATAATTTCTAAAATCAACTTCACTCTCTTCCCCAAAACCCACTAATCTTAACGTCACTTCCTCTTCCTTCTACGTTTTTTCTCCTATCCTTTCAAGTTTCTATCCTACCACTTTTTCATACAGTTTTGACACAGAATGGATAACTTTTGCCAAAAATGTTTGTGTTTCGGAGCAAATGAAATAAGCTAAGGTAACTGTACCTATTGGGATGTGTTATAAGGAAAAAGCATTAGTTTCTTACATAAAATTGTACGTTCCTTTCTTCTGAACTGACTATGCTACTCTTTGTGTACCTCACTTGCTAACACTCACTGCTGGGACAATTAGTAGGCGTCGGCCCCCTGGCCAATAGGCCTCTAATATTTGCCAGTACTCCAAAACATCGACTACCAAAATAACGCCACTTTCTGGTCGAAAATTGCAAAACGTGGGGCCTTTGTACGCCTACCCATTCCGATCCCTTTAACCCTGCTTCAAGAAAATTAACCCCATTCAGGGCTAGCGAAGAAAGGGCCACTAGGGTAACTCGTAAGACGATCTGCATCCTAGTCTACTGGATAACATACTGAAATATTTACCCCTTGATAGCTTTAAACATTTATGCTCCTTTTCGTCTACAGACAGCAGCAGAGAGGTGTCTGTCTTCTTGAATCGGACAGATGACTCAACACGGGCACTGGCCAATGGCTCTGCATATCTGGACAAAAGGGACCTATTGGTATATAAAGTTACTGTTAGCGATTCTGGCGGGGAAATCAAGACAACCCAAAACACGATGCATTATTACAGTACCTACATTCAAGCTAAAAAATGGACTAACGAGACAAAGCAACAACTCGAGGTCATCTCATCGGAATATAGAATGCTACGCTCCTTCACAGGACCGATAATACAAAACCTAAATGCAGTAGAGCATAGGGCTATGCAGCTGTCTCTAACCGCAAATCGGACAATGGGATCCTCCATGTATCAACCTCTGGTTGAACTCAAAGGCTTAGTTAGCCTCATCGAAAGACAAATGCAAGTGTTATGGTTCAAGCATCGTGAACAAAATTCTACCATAACTGAAGTCGACTATATGCTTGCATTTGAACAGTCTACTAATCGGCTAAAGGAATCCTGCCAAGTGCCGCTAGAGAGGAAAAACATATCTCGTACCATACTATCACGCACCCTAATAGATCAGGGTTTGATTTGTCTTGATAAGCTGTGCTTTGGCAAATCTAAACTAGAAATCAGTTACGACATCTCAGCAGACATGCTTGGCAAACTCTATGGAATCAAATTCACGCCACACAGTAGTTGTACAGTCATTATTGGAAGGATGGAGAAGGAAGTAACGCTTGGAGGATTGGTATCTGTACCGACTTATAGTGCAATTTTGCAAGTTATCAACACAGCTAAAGTGAAACAAGGCTTTCTTAACGGCACAATTGACATGTACGGCAAAAAGACACCAATGACAGTAAAATACACAGAAGGTCTACTTGAATTTTCCGCACTGGTTCTTCTACCAGATGGATCGCAGTGCAATATACTAGCGGATGCAGACATAACAAAGGTGGTATATGAGAATGAAGTTGTGTTCAACATAGCGGCACAAGCTAAGAGCAATGCTAATATTGTCAAGAAAATAAACCATTCCCTTAAGGAAAGACTAATTTCTATATCAAGGGATGTTACAAGAAGAATACATGGTTTGCAAAAGGCTGTTAAAATTTATGATCAGCAAAGAACTAAGGCCATTGAAAATCAGATAGAAAAGAAGAGGGTCTATGACAACAAACTACAGCAACTTCACAAACTAGAGGCTAAAATAAACAGGACTAAGAGCGAGAATGCACTGTTAAAGTCACGTGTAATCAGGGAAATGAGAGCCTACGACAGCGCTGCAATCAACTACACACGAGGAATCGAACAATGCCCTCCACGTGTATGCATTAGCAAATGTGTACCTGGCCTCATTAGAAGCATTTGTTTCAAAGAGCGATTTGAGCATGTTATAACGCAGAGCTGCACACTAGAGAAAAAAAAATATGCCCAAACGGAGTTCAATACAGTTGCATCACATAGGCAGTACGTATCTCAATATCCCAAGACAAGATGCAGTACAAGATGTCCTCCACTGACTGGATTATTTAAGAGCATATTTGGCAAGCGTAAACGACGTGAGCTTTCAACTAGCCCCGACTACAAAGAGAGGAGATTGATTAGGCGAAAACGGGGAATTTTCACAGTTCTTCTTTCAAAAGTTGCTCAAAAATTGATAACGAAAGGAGCACAAGTTCTGTTTGGATATCTGGGAGGAGAAAATGGGAAACTAGGAGCTCAGATAGGCGGAGCACTTCCAGGACCAGCTGGAATTGCTGGCTCTATTGTAGGAGGAGTAGTAGGTAGCATTTTTGGAAAATGTGATAAGCTCTGTCAAACCACTTTGATTCCTCAATTAAATGATTATATTCATTATGAGGTTGTCAAAGAGATTAAATCTATGTCATACAGTGAAAGTGTCTGCACAGATATCCCAGTTCGACAGAAGCTTGGCTATATGGATGAACACGAGTGCTTTCGTTGGTCCAATTGTTCCGACGCAATAACGGATGTAGAATGTCTCAATCACAACGAGAGATGTAGATCGATAAGACTGCTCATGAATGACAAAATAAAACGGGAAGGTCGCCTAGCATCAGGATATGCAGCATATCAACAAAATAGTCTAGAACTTGAAGCCATGGGAGTGAAGAAAATGCGAGTGATTCGAGACAAGAACAATGCATATCAAAGTCTGTCGGCAGCCAAAGTGATATCGTTCAAAGCAAACATTACCTATAATGTGACAAGGCAAGCACTTGCGAATGCAAACAAACTTCTCGCAACAGAGATAAAGCTTTCGAAATTAGTTGAACGAATGGGAGTAGATGTGATATCTGTTCAGAATGCTCGATTCAGCTATCGCCATTCTGTTGGAGCTAGAGCACCAAAAATAGTGTACTTGTTGATGGATGTTGTTCAGAAAGATGGGAAGTCATACGTGGTAGATTCCTTGTATGATTTTGGTAATGAAAATCAGAGCAAAGTAGATGCCGTTAGGCAAATAATCAAGACTGCCAGTTCCGAAGAACTTTCCCGAAAACGAAGAGCAATCACCAATGTTAAGTCCTTTGACAGCAAAATATCTGTAGATGAAGTTTCGAAAACTGACAATAAAAACAGGTGCAAAGACGTTGATGCGGATTCCATGTATCTCATCGAAGTGGCAACAATTCTTCGTGATGATGCTTCGCAATTCCAACGAATGCAGCAAGCGATCAAAGAAGCTCAGGAGATGGCTAAAAATCATACAAAATCGACAATAGATGTGGCTGCTAGTAGCAATTTATGCAATGCAGATCTTGGTTGTAGCAATCAATGGCTAGCCGGTCTATACACAAATGCAACAGCACTAGGCAATGAAACTGCAAATGAGACATTGACGTGGGACTCAAAGCGGGCGGAAATGTTCGCAAATATCCAACAATTCACAAAGAACCAGAATTTCACAAAATGTGGCGGTGTATTTGACTGTGTGCCGATGTCTATAACCTCAATTTCGGATGCAATCCAATATGACAATTCTGATTTGTCTGAAGTCGCAAGAAGGCATATAGCAGAATTGCAACCATACTTTAACCAGATTTTCGAGAATTCCAGCCTGAACGCAAACCAAACGCGAGATCTGGCTAATAAAATTCTTAAATCAATTGCCCTATCATCTGCCAGGCGCTTGTTTTGCGACCCTCCGCCAGTAATTCTACGAGACTTACCCACGACATTGATAGTCACCAGTAAAGAAGTATCATCCCTGTCTATCAATGTGGAATCGATTCACAACCTCAATTTCAAGTGGATGAAAAACGGAGAGGAAATATTCAATTCAACCAGCAAAACTCTGATATTTTCACGCAATAACCATACAGTAAATGGATATTACAATTGTGAGATGTCCAACAAATTTGGAAAAGTGCTATCTGCAACTACCAAAGTTGAATATCAGGAGATACCTCGTATAACAAAGCACCCACAAGGTCAAGCTACAACCTTGCGAGCACCAAATGCAACAATAGTGTTGACCTGCAATGCCACTGGAGCACCAAGTCCATCTATAGCATGGCATTTTACTCCATTCAACAGCTCTAGGGAAACTACGTTAAAGGGAAATGAGACAATGCTGAAAGTTAATGCAACAAGTGTAGAACAATCAGGTTGGTATCGATGCAGTGCATCAAACAACCAGGGTAAAGTGACTAGTCAAGGTGCTCGAGTTCATGTAAAAGATTCGATGATAGCAACATTCTCTACTGAAGTGTCATTCATTGTTGTTCTAAAGACCTCGAGCAACTACACAAATGACACTAAGACTGAAAACAACACAGCAGGGAGTACAAATGTCACTCAGAGTACCGAAATGAACCATACCCTTCCAAAGCATCTGAGTGCAAATGATACGAAAGGTCTTCAGGATCTGCTTGCAAAGCACATGAACATAACAAGAAGCCGGATCAAGAAAATTGTCTATGTTAGGCATACATACACCCGGGCATCAATCTCCTTCGAGATCGCAATGCAAAACATGGATCCTATACTGGAAAAGTACAATGATTGGACAAAGATGTCTGAGGACATGGTCATGGCACGGAAAGGACTGCTTGTCTTACCAGTATGGTTGTACACATTGTACAATAATATTTCATCATCATTTAACATTGGAAATTTGGAAACAAATGTCCTACCAGAAACAATGGAGTCAACAATGAATGAGGCCTCGTGTCCAGTAAGATTTTCGTTGAAGTCTAATGGCTTTATATGCGGTGAGTATCCGATTTTTAATATGTTGTAATATCATCAAGTGTCGCACAAACGATACCCACACATTTAGAAGAAAGCATAATAATATTTTGCTGTCTTGCGAGCTATACACAGTCCCATTGAGGTCACTAAGATATAAACCATGATTAATAGTGTTGCACTGCACACAGCCAGAAATAAGATGCTCGTCCCATCAAAGTTCTCATTAAGTGCAACTGAGAGGCGATTCTAAGGGCTGATTTATACGTCATGTCAAATCGTTTGGCTAAAAAGTCATCGATTTGCCCCGACCTGAATGTAGTGTACAAGTCGATTTAAAGCATGGATTCTAATTAGCTCGAGTCAAGTGCTTAGAAAGTATAAATCTCAACTGCGTTGGCCGTGCTGCACGACCAATGCACGGCTTAAGGTTAATTGTTGTGTTTGGATCAAGTTGAATCAATTACATTCTATTGCAGTACACAAATTATATCGGCGGGCGCGTGCGCACAATACTACTATTTGGCGCGAACAGGTCAGCTGGCTTAACTTTAATGCTGTTGATCTGAAACTGGCCTTGTACCAGACAAAAATTTAATGTTGATCTTCGCCAAATATACAAGGAACGTGGTTCTCTTATAACTTTTCAGTAGTCACTATTACCGCTGTCACTATTGAAGATTAAAAGAAAAGCGGTTCTTATCGGTATATGTTGATCTTTTTTCATTACAGACTCATGCACTGCTGGAACAATGTATGTACCTGGTACTGGATGCGAACACTGTCCATTAGGAAAATATCAACCAGAGCAAAAGATGTTAACGTGCATACCATGCCAAACAAACTATACGACAAAGTCACCAGGAGCGGTTGAAACACGAGACTGTGTACCAATAGGTATACTGTACATTGCTCTTCAGTTTAAGTAGTTTTCCATATTTAAACCAAATCCTAAATGCTTTAAGCCACATTTATACAATTCTCTCAGTCAGGGATGCCTGAGTAGGAAAAGGGTAAGGCGACAAATATTGCATTTAGTAGGGCCCCAAAAATGTAATTTTTGTGTCAAATCATACACAGTACCATTTTATTGGCTAGATTTCATAGCCAAAAAGCATGTTATGGTGAAAAAGAATCATGTGAACTTACTAGAGCCCAATTGAATGAGGTCAATGAGTAAATTGCACAATGAAGTATGAAATGCTTCCAAAACAATATCTGCAAGTTTTTTGGCTTATGAATAAACGTTGAATAGACTCCTCGGAGCTCTGCCGCTATATTGAATAGCGTTACTCAAATACCCCTTTCGTGGTTCATCATTGTTTGACCAATGTAAAAATGGATGTTTGAATGTAATTGTGAAGATAAGATAGTTGTGATGAAAACGCTTGATTATCACATTTCACGATGGCAGTGAATCAGATTGCCCTACCTAAGAAGCATTCCCTATCACATTGATCGTATAGCCAGCCACAGTTTACACTTACCATACAACGTTTATTACGCGTACACGTGTGTCTATGTAGATCATTAATTCCATTTCAAAATATGATAATAAACTTAAAAGCATACAGATAATCAGCCAATACATGAAACTGGCAGCCAACTACACATAAACCTATTGAATTTCGGGCTGTCAAACAGATCACCATATACGCCTATTTGCTGTCTCAGTATGTCACAACTTTTGCATAACATAGTGCCTGTCTAACTGCAACAGTTGCTTTGTAGATATTGATGAGTGCGCCATGTCCAGGCCAGTCTGTTCTTGTAATGATCTTATCAACAATCCCAGATGCATTGCAACTTGCCACAATACCATTGGCAGTTACAATTGCTCATGTTCGGACGGATATCGCCTGGATGCTTCTGGGAATTGCACTGGTAAGTAGTTAGATAGTGATGGATAAGCATCTTAGATCTAAGACAGGAAATTTCTTCACTTCTAAATATAGAGGTCAGAGGTCTGTTATTTGACTGCTCACTTTATTTTGAAAACTTATGAAAGCCACAATAATGAAATAAAAATCATTAACATGATTGCATAAGAAAAACTCCCTTCTTCCTTCCCTTCCCTCCCTTTCATTTTTAATTAAATAATTGTAGAAGGAGAACATACTAATGTCTTTCTAAGGTATTTACAGTACCTTTTGATGGATATGGGCATAGTAGCGATTTATCATTAAATTGACTAATGATTTTGATTTATGATTTTGATTTATGATTTTGAGCTATAATTTTGATTTATGACTTATAAATTAGAATTTTGAATTATGATTTATGAATAAGGATTTTGATTTGTGTTGTTAATTTATGATTTTGAGCTATAATTTTGATTTATGACTTATAAATTAGGATTTTGAATTATGATTTTGATTCATGATTCATGTGATAAATCTAGTCATGTTCCGCAACTGTGCAAGATAATCTGGCATTTCACATAATATTTTACTTTACACCTGTGCAAAGGTTTATTTATTATGCATGTGATAGTTCTGACCATTCTTTATATTCTATGTACACCCAGATCAATTCCTGGAATGCAGACACTTTGCGACCAATAACGCTGCTCAATAGACAACTCTCAATATCAAATATAATATACACCCAAATAGCATTTTTGCAGCACCCCACAAATTGTATTACATCCTGTATGCAATATTCTGAGCAATGAATTACACTACTCTATCACAAATTCTCGATTCCTGTGCTTTTCCAGATGTAGACGAGTGCCTTCATTACAATGGTGGATGCTTTCAAAGCTGCTCAAACACGCCTGGCTCTAATCTCTGCTCATGTCACAAGGGATACCTTCTGCAAAGTGACGGCAAAAACTGCAGTGGTAAGGTTACAACTTTACTTGCTTTAACATTTAATAGTAATTCTAAGAAAATGCGAAACACGTTAATCTAACCATATCCGATCTCATGCTGTGTACACAATATATGTATATATATAAATATATATATATATATATATATATATATATATATATATATATATATATATGATATATATATATATATGATATATATGATATATATGATATATAATATACAATTTTTGATGTCACATAAGATCAAACTATAAAACCACTACTGATGACTTTGTTCATCATCTAGACTCACCTCATCCATTACAGCAAAATGCTTAATCATTGTTGTTGCTTGAACATAACTTATCAAAAATATCCAATTGACAAGTACAATACATTCATTGTTTCTAATGCTTATAATTTACTGCTGACCTCTATTGGATTGATATTATTGGAAATTTTCTTCCTGAAGACATCAACGAATGCTTAAAAAACAATGGAGGTTGTGAACATTTGTGCATAAACAACATTGGAAGCTTTCATTGCCAATGTAGAACAGGCTATGATCTAGATCATAATGGACGAACTTGCTCAGGTAAGAGTAAGGGCATTACCTCATACTATATATAAATACATACATATATATATATATATATATATATATATATATATATATATATATATATATATATATATATATATATATATATATATATATATATATATATATATATATATATATATATATATATATATATATATATATTTATATATATATATATATATAGATAGATACTCAAGAAAAAATTCCAACTTCTAAAACGCTTCGGCACAAGCCTTCATCAGTTCAGCTGAGAACTGATAAAGGCTTGTGCTGAAACGTTTTAAAAGTTAGAATGTTTTCTTGAGTGTCTATTCATTTCTCTAAAAATTTCATTATGATTGGAGCTATTTGAGTGTATATATATATATATATATATATATATATATATATATATATATATATATATATATATATATATATATATATATATATATATATATATATATATATATATATATATATATATATATATATATATATATGGGCTATCAATTGAATTATATTGCCTTTTATCCACCTGGTTATCTTACTCACACTAAATGATACAATCTGTTCATTTTCATATTTGTTCTCCTTCCCAGCTACAATGAAACCGACCACCAAACCAACAGACACACCTAAGGTCACCAAGATTGACGATACAACTAAAAAAAGACTGGGCACAACACCATCTACCATAGAAGAACCTAGCAAGGGTAAACAAGGATCAAGCAAAGACCTGGCATTAATGGTTGCCGTCCCAATCGTTGTTGTTGTCATAATTTTTGCTCTGGTCGTAGGTGAGGTTTCTTTTCTTACAAATCTGTTCATTGCTACTATTGAATTGTTCTCAATAGAATTATCGAATATGCAGCAACATCTAACATTGTATAAAATCAATGAGGATTCCCTACGTGGTGTGCTTTAGTTGACTATATACTGTGTTTTATTAGATGAAATATAAACTTATCATTATTAACATTAATAACTTTAGTCAAAAAAAATATCCATCCACAGTCCACGAGCTACTATCAAACAAAACAACCACCCAGGGGGGTCAATTTAAGGATTTAAGATAGTTGAACAGTCAGTTTGTTCTCATCTTTTGGCCATGAACGATTTACACGAGCACTTAATGTAAGAATTAACATTCCAGAATGATTCACATCATGTGAAGGCTAAAAGTAAACCTTGCTGCCTTTGCTTTCAGGAACTGTTCAATAGGGACTGTGAAAGTTGCAGATTTGTCAACGAATTGCATTGTATTGTATTGCTCTGTGTCGCATCGAACTGCCTAATCTGCCTACTCTGAGCCAAAATTAATCCCCCTATGTAAAGTATCAGTAGATTTCGACTTCATCAAAGATTTCTTCAACTATTATCGTAACTACAATGCCTGCCAAAAGTAGTTGGATCACCCACACAATTGTATTGATTTCCGACTCCTGCCGCTTCTCCGTGACACCATTTAAAATGTAAGCCCCCTCCCCCCCCCTCAAACAATGTTGATTCGATAGCGAGAACCTGTAGCTTTAAAAAAACGCATCACTTTTGGTCTTCGAGTTGCTCATATATGCTTCATACAACATTGTTTAACGGGGGAGGAGATGCCATAGCTCATCTATAGCGTAAATCATAGCACTTGTTCAAAGACTTTTGGCAGGCATTGTAGGCGAAAAACTGTCGCTTGGCTGAAATCTTCGATCTGCTGACAATTGTCTGCTAAATATAGCACTCTATCCAAATGTATAAAAGTGAAGCTAATCTGCATTGGATTTCTTAGCTTGCATACAAGTAATCTTCCTGCTTGCTATAGAATTACATTCCACTAGTCCTTCCCCAACAGACATCTTGTATGGCTTGTCCATAAGCAGATCCACAACGAATTGTCTAGAATTGACTTATCTAAAGCATTATCTTGTATCTATGAAAACATTCTACGATTCTTAACTCTTCCTACAGTACTTATCCGCGCAAAACGGCGTCCGAACAAGGATAATTCTCATCGTAAAAGGCTGAAGACTAACAGTATTGATTCCTGTCATGCACTTCGATTTGAAAACCCGATATATGCTGGAGATACTTTGGAAGAGACGAACCATTTACAAGATTTTGAAAATCCTGGATATAACTGTATACAGATCTGAAGTTACTGTTGTAAAATGGACAAAATCTCCTTCTTCGATCAATCGTAGCAGCTTTCCCTTTGCAAAGCTTACAATATTTACCATTTAATTTAATACTTCTACATTTAACATGGCTTTGAAATCAAAGTGTTAAGATAGAGGTGTTGCAATCATTCGTAAACAACCCATGAATGTTAAACCCTGAAGTCATTAAAATTGGTGAGTGTCATAGTGAAGTCTTACTGGTACAGATCACATTTAAAATTGAGTCAAATTCAGTACCTTCTCGGTTATCCGGCCGCTGTAAGTACGGCGTTTTCCAGGAAAGCTGGAGATGATAAAAAAGGAATGGCCAATTTGGATATGTATATATTGGTCCAGAATAAGGCATGTTGCAAAAGTTGAGCATGTCACATTCGTGAATGTTTTGATGGGCACCTGATGAGCTTTGTGTACAATCTCAAAGGTTGTAATGCCTAGCATAGTCTAAATTGCAATAAAATCAGCCACATCCGCATGCGGATAGTCAAATATCTGACCAGAGAGTACTTATTCATGCCATTTGGAGTGGACAATTAATCGAGAGACGGATAATCGTGGATCTACTGTTCATATAACTCCCTCTCCTCCAATAGTGTGCAGACTGCAAGCTAAACTTGCAGCTAACAGTAGGCTCTATTTCCAACCCTCTAAAGATGATTGTGCATAGATTGCTTATCTTTCCTAGAGGTAATCAGAGGTTGATATGGATACTGTTATTTGTATGCACATGACGGTGTTTATGGCTGGCTTGCCATATACACATTATATTTGTATGAAAGCAATCGAAGTGTATATAAACTATGCTGATTGTAAGTTGTAATCACTTTTTTGCTTTAGCTAGAAAACTCGGCTATGCTTTTTGCCAAAAAGTTGTGCTTCTGCTGCTGATCATCTTTTAAGAACCCTTTACTTTTATTTATTAGGCTCCTTCTACTCAAAATGGTTGCAAAATTGTACATGGCAAATAAGATGCACCTTAGAGTAAAAGGGCATTCCCTTTTAAAAATTATGCACGCTTTTTTGTAAGAACATTATTTTAAGAACTGAGGTTCAATTTGCCATATAATAAGAACATTACCAAAATATTCTCAGTCTCAGATAAGAGCTTTCACAAGGACTCAATTACCTGTATTCTTGTCGCACACAAACTCTGATGCATTAGTTAATAAATATCAGCATTTTATTGCTTTATTTCCAAAAGTAGCTTAGCCCAGTGCCTTAGAAACTGTGTACTGCATTAAGTTTCTCAAGTATTTGCAAAAAATCACTCCTCGTACAAGAGCAAAGTTATTAGCACTAGAGTCTGAAATTGCCAATAGCTTAAAAATATCGGGCCTGGGAAGAAACTACTTGGTTGTAATACAAGACTGTACGTATGTTGAATTAATCTGTTAATGTGCGCCAATTATGTTAATATATTCTGTAAAGTCACGTGTTAGCTAGTTCAGTTCTATTTGTAGTGATATGTCATGAAAATGATTGACGTTTGTGTGTAGAATTTGATTTGAATAATAAATTATAGGTAACTGGCTGACAATATACATGCTGTATTGTTTATTTTGTACTCTAAGAAGCTCATCAGATTCGTATAAATCTTCACACTCGTAGCTAATCTTAGTCATCAAACATTCAAGATTGTTTGGCGTGGACTGTTTACTTATACTATTTGAAATATATTTCAATCGCAACAACCAAAAGTTCAATTTATGGAACACATTATTAGACACAGGTGCATAGAGGATGACCTATCGACAGGAATTGTATTTGAAAAAGATGAAGAGGTTGGCAGAAATTAAGATTGACAAATACAGTTAACAAAAAGCTAGGACTGACTATTGATGAGGTCACTAAAACAGCTCAGGACAAGGAGACATGGATACAGACATTTGAGAAGTCGAACGGTCTGAACAACAGTAGTTATAGTAGAATCTGTAAGTCAGCCATCCGCATGCTGTATTGGCTTCCATGCATTGCTGATCAGAGACCGCTAAAATTACAGACAGTTCAGGAAATACATTGTATTGCATTGATCTGAGTTGCGTAACATTGAAATAACTAACTTGTATTACAATGTAACTAAGGCATTTGTTGCAATCATAATTAATCCTTCCACCCACAAAAGAACAATGTCTCAATAGATTTCAACTTCAGAAAAACTCCTTCATGCACTGTCGTCATCAGGTGTACAACGCCCGCCTGGACTAAAAACCTCGATTTACCGACCTTCAAGTTTTATGATAAAATTTGTAGTTCTAAGCTACTGTTTTTTAATAAGCAAATGCATAAAAGCAAAGCTAATAGGAATGCAATTTATCTGCTTGCATCAAGCAATATCCCGGCTTGCTATCTTAGTCTTTCAGCAATAATCACCCCTTGTGGTTTTGCCGGTGGCAGGTCTGCAACGGCTTGTCTAAGCTCCAATCAGGGAGATGAGAATTCCAGTTCGGAACTCTCCATGAGTAAACAGTAAGCTGAGGGTACTGATGAAGTCAATGACAAACTTCAAAACACCGCTTTAACGGATAAATCTTCTTCTCATATGGACAACAACAGAAAAGTTCCGAATAGGGTGAAGAGTCTTAATATTTTAAAACAGCAATATTTTACAGATTGTACAGCAATATTTTACAGCAATATTTTGCAATAAAGGAAGCAGGATAGAATCCTGGCTGATAGCAAGCTCTTCGCTAAATGCAGTGCTTTTACTTTTACAAACCTATATGAGGGATGGAGATATTGAAACCCGAGAGAAGAAGGATTTCTCTTAATACTTTGAATGCCTATGTCTGTGTGCTGGTGAAGTGCTAACTAAGCATATAGAGACATCTTCAAACCCTCTCATGATAGGAGATTATATTGCAAAAAGTAATGCTGCCTTTAAACTTAAAGAGGTCTGGTAAATATGTAAGATAAGCACATCATAGAGCATTGGAAATAATGATATCTCTAGTTACTTTCTAGAGATTTTCCTACCGTCTATCAACAAGTCTATACAAAAAGGTATCTTCCCTGCCCAGTGGAAAATTGTAAAAGTCATCCTCATTTTGAAAAGAGGTAAAAATGTAAAAAACCCAACTATCGATCAATATCAGTTCTCACTACCATATTAGGGCTCAGTTTCAAACGTTAGTTTGCAACCAGCTTTACAGAAATTTCAGTCGTCGGTCATAAGAATCAACAGTTGTGACACCAAAGTTCGAAGTATAAGCCAAAGAGTTCCACATGGTTCATGTTAAAGTTCCATTTATGTATCTATTCCATCTATCTAGTATCAATGACCTACCAATCATCATCAATACTGCCAAAGTTTATGTGTGCGCTGATGGCAATTGTGTAGGCTTCCAGGCTGATAGTACTTTAACACTTTTAAATGAGGCTCTAAATACAAACATAGATACTTTAGGTACATGACTTTTAGATAAGAAGCTATCGCTAGATGTAATCAAAATGCAACCAAAGGTATGGGCAACTACACCTGCACATACGCATACTCCAGAATATGCTCAAAGCACGAAGTATCCAAGAGTTCACATTGATAGCTCCCTTGACACCGTTGATAGTTCCACTGATGCATGGATACTTCGCTTAAAGCATATTCGGGAAATGTCTTAAATATTTCGCGATCAAAATACGTTTTAGGAGAGACCACGCACACAGTAAACTAGTAGAAAACCTCGGCCAATTTTTTCTAGCTACTTTTCTCTTCTATTGCTTTTATACCCACTCTAATGCACTCTAGGTATGTATGCAGCTTTCTGTTGTTCGAATGAATGCCCAAACCGCCAAAGGACATTGAAAGCTGACCATATCATTCAGTAAATCTAGGTTTTCTTTTGTTTCAGTTGTGAAGAATGTACCACAATGAAACCTCTATACATTGTCTCCGGGCAACAAACTAACAGTACAAAGGTCACATCGAGCTGTTTAGCAGCAGTATTTGTTTCTCAGAAGGAAGTTTTAGGCAGCTTCAAATTCTAGCAAGATGCCATAGCTTGATGTTTTTATCGCTCAAGTTTCAGGAGCGATGGGTGTAACTTCAAAGCAAGTTCATATATATATATACATATATATATATATATATATATATATATATATATATATATATATATATATATATATATATATATATATATATATATATATATATATATATATAGACTTTCATAATAAAACAACTGTTTACCGTTTTGCGTATAGCTTCATCAGAAAATTCTTACCTTTACTTTACAGAGCGCACATATATACAAAACCAAAATTGAATAAATACAAAGGAAACACATACATAGCAACTATACCTTTGAAAAATAATTAACGAACTTCACACCATCTAACTGGAGGGGTAAAAATTGCACTTAGAAGAAGAGAACAATAGAAGAATAGGAGTAGAAAGAGTAATAGGAGCTCTACCCCTGAGGATAGAGAGCAAGTACAAAGCACAGAATAGATGTAGTAGAGAAAGGAAATGACAGAGTTTGAATGGAGAGATGCTGCCTGTTAATCCATACAGATATAGGAAATGAGTAAAAATGGACCGTAAAGAAACAAAGTTGAATAGCACCTAACAAAATAGCTATACTGAGGCACGATGCCGAAGACCCAGAATAAACATAAATCGCGAAAGCCAGAATGGCAGCTGACTACATGCGAACCGATTTGCCTATTATTGCCTGCAAATAGGATCACATGGTATCTGTACTGTCTCGCAAATTCATACATCTAGCAAATTTATGTTCTTGTTGCTTACATTGCCTTGAGTAGGCTGTTATATCTACCTTTTCCCAGCTAATCTAGGTCCTCTGTGCATGCCACATCTAGGCATGGGTCCCTTAGTGTAACATCCCTTTTGGTATGTATGCAGCAGTTATTTAGCAGGTTGGTTTTTCTTAAACCGTGCTGGTTTATGCGTGTTGTTAGGTCCTCTGCGTAGTACTCTGTTCTACTAACTTTGTCATTTTGTTTTTTGCTGGTTCTCTATTCTGCTTTTACGACCCATGTTTTCGAGCTCAAACTGCTTAATCTGTAGGAGGCTTTCCTTCCTGGATGTTTCTACTTGCTAGGTCATCACAACCCATTCGGGCAAACAGATCAGTGATTCGGGGCAGACAATTTGCAGCTCCCCTAATTCTAAAGCTTCACATACGCACATGCCCCTATTGGTTGTCAATCAGGACTTAACAGTCCCCTCCACCCTGATTCATAATTAAAATTTTCCTTTTAGACTGAGTGTCCACCATGGTTTACGAGTCCAATCTGCTGGGAGAAAAAGTTTATTGGCGGTACACATCACGGGTGTCCTTACATATTAACTCGCCTTAATATCATATGAATTGACTTGCCTGCACTAAAATGGCAATTATCTACATGAAGCTAATTAATCTGGGTCTTTGCAATAATCACCTCAGGGTGGCCAGTGGCTGAGATATTTTCAAATCAATTAAGCAAGCAGAAAGGCCAATTCAGAAGAGAACTTGAATCCAAGGTGATTTTACTTATGAATTATCATGTCAAGATCTACAGAACACATTTAAAAGTTGAATGAAAGCTGAAGCATTACGTCCAAAACGACACTTCAACGATACGCAATCTTGTCATGTTTTTTAGTCAATTGAGTTAAGACAGAGATGCACTTATTTCTCGGAAGACGTTTTACAGTAGAGGAAGTCAACCAGTGAAATACGTCTACTCCAACATCTATTATTGAATTGCATTACAAAAGACAATGCATGGGTATAACCATACATATGGGTACCAACGAAACCTGGTGTAGTTCTACTTTCGTTATTGCTGCGTCTTCTAAAGGAAAATTTGCCATTAAGAGGCAGTGCCCATACAGCCAACTGCAATTTTGCCGAAAAGGAGAAAATGGATGGAAGAATCAACTTTATCATCTGTGTAGTGCTATTGTGTAACCTGCCGATATTTGCAAAGACTATAAGTGGGTACGATCGTTTTCTTTCTCTACTAAACTTTATCGAAACTTTTAGTTGATGTAATTTAGCTATAGTGATATAGAGTGGATTTGCTATGTGAATGTGTCTTGCTTGTGGATTTACTGAATTCAATCACGGATTCGTGCACTTTCTACGAATTAGAGCGCTAAGCTACTTTTACTGACACGAAACACTTTGATCGAGCATGGTGGAATCTGTTGCCTCTCAAGGCGCAATATACATCCTATAATATTACTAAGAGCACTCTACGCAAATGGTAATATTGTAGGACGTAGGTCGCAATAGAATATCTACAACTCATGGCCATGCTCTGGTATTCTTTCCTAAACATTCTACTGAAGTCCATGTTGAATGCATTACATTGTTTTTTGCAAAGAGTAAATGCATTTATCCATAAAGATTGGAATGACGCTTAGTAGTAACCAAAAATATTTTCAGCCATTTTTATGGGCGTATAATGGAAATAGTCAAAAAATGTACCGCGCGTGACAATTGGCAGGCTAATACGGCCGCTCTCAAACCAGAAATAAAGAATCCAAGCCCTACAGTTATCTTTGATTCACAGATATATATATATATATATATATATATATATATATATATATATATATATATATATATATATATATATATATATATATATATATATATATATATATATTATATGTTCATTATACTCAACCTACAAGTATACGAAAGTAGGAAGCTAGATTTGAAAACTTTTGCTTTGTGCGCAAGAGGCATTTAGAATTCATATATAGGGTTTGAGGGAGAATATCAGAAGCCCGTCGGAAGACAAGCCATTATCAATAAAGAACTATCCATGATTCTGATTTGCTTTGAACAAGATGGGCTATGTACTGTGCAATTATAAAACAAAGTCAATGGCAAGGAATATTGAAACTCATGGTATAGTATGCATTTTCAAATCTTCCCGGCGTTGCGAAAACCTTACTGGGTTCTCTATACTAGACAGTCTTGCCTCTTTCCAGTACCTACTTTCCACTTTGAAATCCTTTTAAGAGATACACAGTTAAACTGCTTGATATACCTGCAGAAGTGAAAAGATTTCAGCGAGGTTCCGCAAACAAATCGTGACTTGCTGAAACTACAGTATTGATAGCTGGAAATTGTGGGATAGTTGCTATTGGACAATAGACAAGAGTGTTCTTAGCAATACTGAGTTCTAGCAAAGCAACAGTGATAAAAAGGTGGCAGTTCATTGGCGGGGGGCAATCAGATCATAATAATCTGATGTGTTACTCTGAAGAGAAGTCTCTTTTAGCAACCACACCTAAAAATGTCATTGACTTCAACTCCCTAATTTCTCTCACTGCAAGAGTCTCCTCGTTTCTACAAATAAGGACAATGTGAAAACAAGTTGAAAGTAAAATGTTGATCGCATATTCCATTAAATTCAAAAATATAAGCGAACCCCATTTTACACATGTAACAACATGCAAGAATATAATTCATTTCTGAGTTTTCCATTGATATGATAGAGAGGTAATTCATTGATTTGCAGGACAAATGTGTGTTCATACACAGTACCACGCACTCACAGGTACACGGTTGCTGTGCAATATACAGGATACGAATCCTACAGAACATGCTGCAGTCGGTTTATTTGGTGTTGGGATACTTGCACTCGTTACAGGTGCTTTACAGTTATTCACATTTTGCATTTTTATTTAATGTGAATCAAAGTCTGGTAGCCAGTATTGATTTTCTTTACGAGATGGAGAATGACACCTGCCTCTCAACACATAGTAATACTTGAAAACACAAAAGATGAATGTACTGCTACCTTCCAGTGAAGATGAATATCTATTCTTTCATTGAACTGTCTCTTCTCATACCATTTCAGGGCGGTTACACGTTATCGCAACGAGGTCCGGTATTCGATTACCTATTCATTACATTACCGCTGTTGTACCGGATGGTCTCAGGTTAATAACACATGCCTGACACGTAAGAAACCTTTCTATTCTCTATCTCTCTTGACTTATTATATAACATTGTGTTGAATGTGTCAAAAACAAGAGTAGTACTATAAAACCACATTGGACTGGAATGTGAATTACTACAAGAGAGGATTTCTCTGCATTGACTTTCCCAGCATAACACTACTATGTATGCATGAATTCTGACGTCATTAACAACTGCATCTCTGCTACCAAGCAGCTACAGTACTACTTGATTTGCAGTACCACTGTTCCCTTAGGCGTGGAAAAATAGTCTAACCTGCGTTTCTCTGCCCTGTTTCAACATTGACAATCTCATTTTTATACTTATGCAAGTTGTTATCTTGAATCCATTTCCTTAGCTATTTGCAACAGCCCATCATGTTTACACGGGACTTGTATAAAACCAAACAACTGCTCATGCAACACTGGCTATGAAAGTCCATTAACAGGATGCAGAACAGGTATCTTCACTCTGCCTACTTCTGTCGCACTTTCACGTGTGAATTCAGTATTCCATTATTCCTATGCAGCTCACGTTGTACACTTCCGACAGAAATCAATACTTGAATAGCATCTTAAGGTTCACTGCTTGGAGCACCTAGGTATTTACAGAAGCGGACACAAGACCAATCCATCCAATCAATCGTCCATAGAGGACCATATTTACAGAACAGCTCATAATGCTACGATGGAAGACTTTAAGATCAGTGCCAAAAGTGATAACGCTTTTGATCTCCTTACGTATGAAAGCCTTCTTATTCAAAAGGATAGACCTAACCTTAACTCGCAACAGTCTTCCATTCCCTTAGTCCTTTTCTAGATGTTGGTTTTCCTGCACTCTTCTGCTTGTTCATTTCCTTTATTCAGTTTTCCTCCCCGGTTGTTTATGACATATGTAAGTGACTTTACTCACGTCCTATAGCATTTCCGTCATTTTCATCTCACTTTTGTGCCTAATCTATATAAGACTTATCTTCTCTATTCTATGCCTCTGCTGATGACGACTCATGTTTGAGTCGAAACGTTTAGGCCTATGTCACTAGTATAAGTCAATCTAACACTGATTATGTCTTAGCTTAACAGTATATAATCGTTTAATTGAAACAACTCTAAAAGACGATGAAATATCTTTAGAATTTGTGGCAATTCTGGTTCTAAAGTTCATCATCAAGCTGCGCTTTCCTACAATCAAATCATTTTCTAGTTTCTGTAGTCATATGTACAAAATCAGATTGATCCCTACCAACCAATCTACTCATTGATTTTAGCTAAATTGAGCATTAGTTTCAATTCTCCTGCCAGTCTTGACCTAACAGAGAGAGTTTCCCTGGTCCAAGTTTAGACAGAAAGTACACGCTATTGAATAACTATTGCATTCAACTGTAGACTATAGTATTTGCATCCATTATAGTAAATTGTGTAGAGTATGTTGCAGTCATTTGCGTTGCACTGCATTTAATGTGAAATTCTATTGCAAAGCTCTATATCACTTTCTCTAGTACTAGGCCTCATTCCATACAACTATATTGCATTCTTTTCACCATACTTCAATATGCCGTATTCCGATGCATTGAAAGTGGCACCTCTGCCGTCAAGTATTGTTTGAATTTCAAAAATTTTAGTGTATGAGGTTGAGTTATAGTTGACAACAATATACTGTGTTGAACTGGATTGAACTGTAATTATGCACCGTATTATATTTTCTTGCGTGATTTTGTACTGTGTTGCATCCTCACATTACAAGAATAGTATACAAAATGAATACATTATGTTTAAGCCGAAGGCCTAGTGCAGTTCTAATTAAAGGCTACTGATTTAATAACTTCAACAGACCAGTGAACCTTTCAAACATAAATGCATGAAGATTTTCATGCATTAGTGTCGTCTGAATGCTCCGCCACAGTTAGCGCCTAGAGGCTGAATAAAAATCAGGGTAACTAGATCTGCTGTTTTATGTTTTATACAATTGCTTAGAATTTCATGAAAATGTTTGAAGAGACCGCAAAATTTAAGAAGGCTGGAAGATCCGCATCAAATTCAAATCAACTGATTAAATAACCGAGTTCAATACTGGGTTCATGATTCTAGATGAATATTTCATTACTGGAAAAAATAAATGAATTGCAAGAGCATTTTGCATCACCATAATAACTGTCCAGCTTATTATTAAATGTACTTAGTGACTTGGACTCAACTACATCCACTGGAGTGTTGATTCCATCCGTGTGAAACCCTGATACCGTAGAAACGTTTTCTGGTATTTGTATCATATCTTTCAATACAAATCTTAGCTTCATGTCCGTTGGTTCTGTGAGCATTCTTTCTCAGCACCGGCGTTACATCATTATACCCAGATATACATAAGTATGTCTCAATCATATCTTCCCGAAACTTACGATAAACAAAACTCGTAATGTCCTTGCGCTTTAGTCTCTGTTCATAGTCCAGACCATTCAGCTCATGTACAAACTTGCTTCCTCTCCTCAGAAAATTTTTCATTGTACTAGTGACCATTTTGTAGTAAGAGGGCTATTTTTATTGTTAGGCTTTGTTTGGCACGACAGTTTCATTTCGACAAAATGAGATTCCTATACTTAAAAGAACATATTCTTATAATTTGATGGAGAATGTTCTATAATACAAGTCCGAGGAGATTTCCTGACTAACATTTCACTCATAACATATTGATGGTAGTATTGTACATAACCACCGTTACATTGCATTGCAGATATAAATGAATGTCTCACATCAAACGGAGGCTGTGACCAAACATGTCATAATCTTCCTGGAAGTCATAGTTGCTCGTGTAGGAGAGGCTATACTCTTCATAGTGGCAGGCGCTGCTTGGGTGAGTTAATTGCTACTTTCAAACAAATCGAATAAGCAAGCATTATAGCAGTTAGAAAGCTTTTCTTTCTACTGTATGTACCTTTTCATGCGGGGGTCGTACGGAGGAGACAGAGGAAACTAGGTCAGTAGCTGGCTAGCTAGAAGTAATGAAGCTGGTAACCCAGGATAAGTGTCGTCTACAACGGGCAACTCCAGTAGGAATAATTGGATACTATATTGCCCTGTACCTGCGCCATATCATGTGCAGCGATACTGTAGTTGTTTATGCTCCTGATTTGCAACCAGAGTGTACGTACTTCGAATCCCACTCCATGAGTGGACACATACCAGTGCTATTGTAGCTTGAAAACCAGTCAGGTTTTGTGTTTTACTGTGATTTAGTTTCCTAGCAGCAAGAATTTTGAGTTGACTTTTGTCTTCGTACTACGAAACAATGCATTCCTTATAGTCCAGTCTTTTCATCATACTCTGCTGGCCTTTTGTGTAAGCCATCCACTAATATTTATGAAAGCTTCATATTGAAAACTTGACTGACACTAGAGCATAATTTTGGCGGAAGTATTGGTTGATTTTGAACAGTTGGCATCATCCAATGACATTGAATTATGACTTGTCCTCAATTTAACTGGGTTCCTGTCGTCTGTCGAACTTGAATAAGTTCAAAAACAAATGGAATGCGAACGTACTCCCGATCTAGTAAATTTATCTTCATCTCGATATCGGTCAACAATTTTTACTCATGACTTCAGCGAAGCATTTGAGTGAAAACTACAGAGAGCATGAAAAGAGAGCTTAGGAAGTAGTAGGAAAGCCTCG
Source organism: Mastigias papua (assembly GCA_964019165.1). NCBI lineage: Eukaryota > Metazoa > Cnidaria > Scyphozoa > Rhizostomeae > Mastigiidae > Mastigias > Mastigias papua. Next base: position 1,216,244 of record OZ025272.1, read on the forward strand.
ATTAGATACAGAGCAAATCTTCAAATTAACATATTTCAAAATAATGAACAGCAATATAAACAACCAGCTAGGAAAATGTTGTCATAACTCTTCTCTGATAAATTCTAATTCGTAAACTACGTGAACTGATTTTCTTATGAAATGAGTTCCAGCCTATGGCTAAAGTAAGGATTCTCCATGTTCTGTAGTAAAGTACCCTTCAACTGTCAATCTGCGATCAGTAACTGGCCTAGGATGGAGCATTGGGGTGCATTCAATTAGGTTAAATAGAATGGTACAATCACGATGACTTCATATTTATGGAAGGCATGCTCCCACGTTGCTCCTCCGCTGGATCCACTGCTTTCTGCGATCAGAGTTTATAGTTTAGGAAAAATTTCTTGTGATTTGAGAGCCCAAGTATTGTACAAAAGTAGTTCCAAATGCATATGGTAAAGCTGTTGCTTTACCAATTCTACACATGTTAAATTATACATAAAGATTAATCATTTTATTTTATGACAGCACGCTAGCCTGCAAAATTTGGAAATCTATGTATCACAAGTCATTCTATGGAGAATCATAGGCTATTGGCCACACCAAGCAACTGTGTGACCACACCCCAATCTAGAGAGAAGGCAGACACAGAAATTCTCCTTATTCCACCCCTGCACTCCGATATGCTTTCAAATTAACGCATTAACTATTTCAGAATTACCAACTCTTATGAACTCTTATGCATTCAACATGAAATGGTTGGTGCATAGGCACTTTGATGCAATAAAGTATGCCACATATTTGCACAAAATGAACGTCTGTCTAACTGCAACAATTGCTTTTTAGATATCGACGAATGCACCATCTCAAACCGAATATGTGAATGCCAAGATCCACCAAACAACCCAAGATGTACTGCAAAGTGTAATAATACAGTTGGGAGTTACAGATGTACTTGTTCAAGCGGATATCGCCTAGGAACTGATGGCAAATGCGCTGGTTAGTATTACAAAATACTCTGCGGTAAACGGTAATCGGCTTGCTGCTGCCAAAAAATACACTCAATAGTAAGATTTAATATCACATGATAGCATGTGGGGACTCACGGTTGACTATTTTATTGCAGCTTGAATCGAATTTGTCACGTCTCATTTTACAAACATGAAACAATGTCATAAAGATATTTCAGGCAGCTATTGTGAAAAGGTTATTGGTGTTCTAATGGGGTGAAACTCAACTTACATATGAGACAGGAAGAACGCACAATAACAATGCAACCATGTTTAAACAAAAACACTATACAACACAACATTCAATCCTCAAATAAACTATAGTGAGTTGAAATGCATTCTGAATAAAACACTTTGACCTGTGACTCACCTAACATTTAACAAGCATTATCTATTCCTGTGTTTTCCAGATATAAATGAGTGCCTTAATCACAGTACTGGGTGCTCACAAATCTGCTCGAACATACCTGGCTCTTATCGATGCTCATGTCATATCGGATATCAATTACAAAGTGATGGCACAACCTGCAGTGGTAAATGATACCTAGCACATATATCTAAGTATAATAAATTGCTGATACAAGTCTTTAGAGAATTCATCAACATACCAGTGAATGATTAACGACCAAGTTGACACTAATGATGGCAGGAGCCATATTCCAAATTTTTACTAATAGAACGAGGGAGCATATAATGTATTATCATAGTAGCAGACTACATTGCATAACCGTTGTATATTAAAACAAGATATTAATACAAGGTACATTCATATCTTTAAATTTCAATATAGATAAAGATTTAAATAAATACATTTATATACACGCGTAGACATACATACATACATACATACATACATACATACATACATACATACATACATACATACATACATACAAACATACATACATACATACATACATACATACATACATACATACATACATACATACATACATACATACATACATACATACATACATACATACATACATACATACATACATACATACATACATACATACATACATACATACATACATACATACATACATACATACATACATACATACATACATACATACATACATACATACATACATACATACATACATACATACATACATACATACATAGGGCGAAGGGGTGCAGTTTCCAAATGAATACGAATTTATCGAGAAACATGGCGACTATGAATATTGGTGGAACGTTCCGATCAGAACTTCAACAAAATTGGCCCATAATAAGCCTGATATACTGATATGGAACAAAGCAGAAAAAACCTGTGCAGTTGTTGAGATAAGCTGTCCCGCCGATATGAATATAACGAAGAAAGCAAAAGAAAAACTTGATAATTATGCAGCCCTATTACGAAACTTACAAATGCTATACCAAGGCTACAAATTTGAAATGGTCCCTATAATAGTCGGTGCACTGGGCTACGTCCCTAAGGAATTGAAAACCAACCTCGAAAAACTAAACTTTAATGAGAATGAAGTAAAAAGCATTACAAGAAAATTACAGACTATATCGGTCTCAGGAACTGTGAAAATCATGAAAACTTTTATGGGATTCAAAATGTAAAATCAAATCTAGAACTGATGGTTGTTTCTTATCCTCTGTAGCTTTACTTTTTTTTTTCGTTTTAATTTTGAAACATTTATTTGCTCGGCCCTTGTTCTATTGTTTAGAACCGGGCTATTTTTATTGTACATACTATTGTAATAATGGAATATATTATATGAAACATACATACATACATACATACATACATACATACATACATACATACATACATACATATATATATATATATATATATATATATATATATATATATATATATATATATATATATATATATATATATATATATATACATACATATATACATATATATACATATATATATACATATATATATATATATATATATATATATATATATATATATATATATATATATATATATATATATATATATACATACATATATACATATATATACATATATATATACATATATATATATATATATATATATATATATATATATATATATATATATATATATATATATATATATATATATATATATATATATATATGTATATATATATATATATAAATTATTGCAACTGTCATTCCTCGAGATACCAATGAATGTACAGCCAACAATGGTGGCTGTGAACATGTGTGCCACAACAACATTGGGAGTTTTCATTGTCAATGTAGGCCTGGTCATGTCTTGGATTATAACCATCGAACGTGCTCAGGTAAGATCTTTACGCAGATAAGTGCATAACATATTACACACTCCTACATATATAATTTATGACTTAAAAAAGTGGAAACATTCCTTAAGCATACTTAATGTTTTGTTCGTGCGACAGCTTTCAGTACGCTTAAAGAATGCTTTCATTTTTTGAGCCATAGTGAAGTTCTGAAGCACTAGCATACTATTCACGAATTCTCATAAACAATTTAAGGTAGCTTTCTGAAGATATGTCGCCATTCAATTTCCAGCTGTGACAAATATTTCCATCAATTCTGCAATGGCCGGTCAAGGTTATTTGAAAGAGAATGTGGTTAAGACAGCGGGGTTATAGTGTTATTGATGTTAGTTCTACACCGAGGCTAGCCTTGCTGCGTTGGGACCATTACACTGATAACCTCTAGCTTATCGAATTAGCCCAAAGGCATCTAGAACTGAACTAATATTCCGAGCTACTTTGATGACTACAAATGATACCTGATTTCATGTCAAAATATTTTCCAGATATAGACGAGTGCAAAGGTCATCCACACGGATGTGAGCACATTTGTAACAATTACAAAGGCGGGTACTTCTGCTCCTGTCATCCAGGCTACCGATTGAAAGTGGACAGCAAAACATGCACAGGTAAGACGTGAAACTCTTAAATATGTAGGAAGGCACTTTGATTTTTGCATGAAGCGAGTGTTGCAGTGTGCATGTTTTTAATACAGTTGAGTCACTGTCTTCCAGGAGCGCTTTTGTGAACCAAAAAAGTAAACCCGTTACGCTACAGGCAAATGCTTGGTACCTTGCAAAGTTTGCATGTACATAGCTTCATCACCGTTTGAATTCCTTATTCCCCAGGAATTGGTAGCTGCCAAAAGTTTATTCCCATAAAAATTTTCCATACAGATATTGATGAATGCACTGAAATGCAACCTGACACAAATATCACATTCTCAAAGTGTGCACAAAAATGCCATAACACAATAGGCTCTTACACGTGCAGTTGTAACGCTGGATACAGACTAGCATCTGATGGGAAAATGTGCAACGGTAAGTCATTCATAATTGTGTGCCTTTAATCTTAGGCTAAATATGACGGTCTCTTTAAGCCCTTTGTGCACGTATCTCTCTACACAAAAATCAAAGGTTTTCTTTCAAAGTTTATCTCTGATTTGGTTTACGCAAGAAGCAGTAACAGCTGTTCGCCAGCCAGAAAACCCATCCTATCTCAGACGTGTTACAATAACTTCAAATGAAACTTTCACATGCATTTAGATATATTGGCATTGCTGCTGCTTTCACGTGCAAATAAGATAAGTCTGTCTACTATGCAATGGATCTGCCTTGAAATAATTTTGATCACCGGTACACAACAATGAATTATATTTGTGTTTTACTTGCAGATGTTGACGAATGTATAGCAGGATCGCATAGCTGTCAGCAAACATGCATCAACACATTGGGGAGCTATGTGTGCAAGTGCATACAAGGCTACCGTTTAAATTCAGATGGAAAGGCGTGTGATGGTAAAGTGCACTTCTGTGACTTTTGTACATTCATGGTACACAAAACATAGGCTCGCAAAGCATTCACCCCGATTCTCCACATTCGAAACAATGAAGTGCTTGTGGCAATATGTGCTATTGCATGACATATACTAAAGCATTGCAATGCAGTACAACATTCTGCATTACAAAACAGCACTTTAACATTCTACTAACACAGAGCTTACTTCAACTCAGTGCGATGCAACAATCTGCATTAAAATGCAGTGCATTACAATACATTCCAAAAGCCAAGTATACATCGATATGCTCGTCACTTTGCAAACTAGCAGTTTGATATTGCAGGACTAATGTTTATATGACATCATATATTGATTGTGGACTCTAAAACAATTCATGTCTGATAAGCATTGCATATCAATATCTATCATTTTAGCATTGGCCTGTATTCGTGCTCTTGCATGACGTATACCAAAGCATTGCAACGCAGTACAACAGTTTGCATTACAAAACAAAGCACTTTAACACTCTGTACTATAACAAAGAATATTTCAATACAGGACGGTGCAATAGTCTGCATTATAATGCAATGCATTACAACACATTCCAAACGCCTAGCCCATAGAATCCAATTGCGGATAGATATTGATCCAAGCACTTCATATCTGAAAAACATTACATATCATTATCTGTCATTTTAGCATTACCCTGTATTCGTCATCCTCCTGTCATCAATGGAAATGGCAGCTGCTTTTCTGGAAAGACAGGTGACAGTTGTAGCTTCAGTTGTCACCTGGGATTCGATCTAAGGGGATCAAGTATACGACAGTGTCAGAATAATCACACATGGAGTGGATCATTACCAACATGCTCTAGTACGTGACATTTATCACCTATCTAACATTCATGACATTTGATTAAATGATTAACAGGAGTTGATCAATTGGTCAACACTTGATTTGAGACGATTACACTTAATACTAATTAGCTCAATATATCTATTTTCGTTAAAGATAAAGCATTATTTTTCATTATTACTAGGGAAAGACTGCAGTACACTTATTCCACCAGTCAATGGTGGACTGGAGTTGCCATGTTTTAAGTATTACCAGGCATCATGCAAGTTGAGCTGCAATACCGGCTTCTTCGCAGTGGGACCAACGGAACAAACTTGCATGGTATCAAGGAGCAACACTATGTACTGGAGTAGCTCTGCCACAAAGTGTCAAGGTATAAGTTTGGTCACAACTAGCACCTATGCATACAGTAAATGTACATATATGATACCGGTTTACCTTATTTCCATTGTTCTCTCGTCTAATCACTGGTTTCTTATACGTCATATCTTTTTTCTTTATATTTCTATAAGTCTTCTGTTCTCCTATGCTCTGCCCTGCTCTACTCCTATCAATCCTACTCTTTCCTGCGCTAGTCTATCCTGTAAATACTCTGTCCTGCCCTGCCCTGTCCTGTCCTGCCCTGCCCTACTCTATTCTTATTTGATCTCTTGTGATCTCTGTTTCCTGCGCTGGTCTATCCTGCAAACACTCTGTCCTGTCCTGTCCTGTCCTGTCCTGTCCTGCCCTGCCCTGCCCTTTCCTGCCCTGCCCTGCCCTACTCTATTCTTATTTGATCTCTTGTGATCTCTGTTTCTGTGCTCTACTTTAGTCAGCTAACTCGACATTAATTTGATTGAATCAACTGCTTCTCTGCTTTGTCTCCACTTAGTCCATTGTCTCTTCAGCATAAGAGTTTCAGAAATAGGTTTTCGTAACACACCTCCTTAAGGTAACTTGTTTTCACATATTTTGATCAAAATTCACTGCTGATCTGATATCTAAAAAATTCACATCAATATTGCCTGCAGTATTCTTTCAAAATGACGGATATTTCTCTTTGATGTTGCCGCATGAAAACATTCTTTTATTAAAGTCTAAAATTTGCCGCAATTTCGCTGAAGGAAAGCTTGATTTGCCGAAAAAGAAGTATGTTTATGTTGACTAAAAGATTGATAATGTATGTTGTGGCTGGATTTTAATGACCTGCCGTGGACCTGGGATCAAAAGTTGGTAAAAGATTAAGCAATTTATTTATTAGATCCATAAACTGCGGCGGTTCAGCAGCTCCCTGACAGTTTCTCATCGCAGTCTTCATCATCTGACGAGTAACACACTCTGTATCTGGCATTTTATACTTCCGAACAGTATTACGATAGAGATGGTCAGATTCATTTAAATTTTTGCCAATACTTTACATTATTGTAAAGGTGTGAGCTCTAGCTTAATCGCGCTCAGCCTTTCAACCCACAAAGGTTTGTAAGATGAATGTTAAAAATGCTTCTCCTCCTTTTTCTGCATTTCCTTTTTGAAAAAAGCACAATTATTACATATCAAGCAAGTCTGAAGTCATTTCCAGTGCAATTTTTTCACGATTTGAATCTTAACATTTACTGCGGATTAGGTTTGCTTGTTCCCAGTCGTAACCAACAAGACTGTAGATAAATATCAATATTTTATTGTTTGCCTCCATATTATTTCTCTGACCGGATATCTAGTGACTGACGCCCACATTAAGGTATACTATAAAGAATCTACGTAGAAACAGGAAGGTATTGGGGACACGAGCCCCTACATTCTGCATATGCTGAGAAAGGTCCCCTTAACGATTAAAAGTGTGCCCTTCTCTGGAGAAATCTATAAGTTAGACTTAAGTGGCATAAGTCTCTTTCAACTCATTTGCCCCTCCAGCTTCTAAATGCTCCTTTCGTCCCTGCTAATGAAACACAGCTTAATGAAAGTCTTAGTTAAACATCCTTGGAATCAGAGACGCAGGCGAACTTTTTTAATGATATAAGAGGACCTACCATGCTTGGGTCCGAAGTGCCAAAAATGCTGTAAATTCTACCCTCTAGAATGGCTAAAATGCATCTCCTTACTAGTGACTGAATATCATATATTACTACAAAGGCGCTGTTAATACATTTTGATGAGAATAATCCAGACATCAACAGACAATAAAACAGAAAAAGCCCGACAAAAGTAGCAAAAGTTTAACATTTGAGACAGATTTTGCTCCATGGGGACTGTAGCCATATGCTCACCCAGCCACTGTACTACAAACTGGAAATTAGACAAATTCCGTTATTTTGAAGGATATAGTAAGGCTATACTTTTTTCATGTTTCCACTAATTTTTTAAGTTCACCTATTGAGCATCCGATGCTCCTAATTTTCGATAGCTGACACAACGTTCGATTTCCCCTGACAATTAGAGTGTTCCAATGTCAGCTTGTTTTCATAGCGACAGATATTACTACTGATAATTGCCATTCATCTAAATGACTGACCAGATTCCATTCACATCAATGAATGTCGAAATGTAGTCTGTAAATTATATCACAAGAGTAGTTCTCAGCTGGCAATGGAAGAGCGAGCTTCTTGCGAAGCAGTACAGCACAAAGCTAAACAGCTTCAAACAGAAACACTGCAGCTGAATCACTGTGAAGCTTTACTTTTGAACACACCACACGCTGCCTGGTTATACTATTCTTTAGCAAAGTAAGATGTGCTACTGACTTGACACTTCCTAGCGTGTAGTTAATGACCAAACTAATGCACTCTCATCTTTTGCTCTATGCTTCAACCACTTTCAACATAAATACTGCTAAATGACTACCCTGTCAATCCATGCTAAATTTCACGTATGAATTCCTTACAGAAATAACAGTGTGTGCACCTAATCCATGCAAACACAATGGTAAATGTGAAATCGTGAATAAAGACAAATTCAAATGCCATTGCAATAGCAAAGACTATGAAGGAATGACATGTGACATAGGACTTGTAACCATGCCAGGATTCACAGACATACACCCAGGAAAAACATACATTTTCACAATCGAAGCAAAGCCAGATAATGATCTGAAGATAACGATAACTTCAAACGACAACAGTTTAGCCATAACTCCATCAACACTCCTTTTTGACTCCATTACAACACGTGCCAGTTTTCAATTACGAGGTAGCTCGCCGGGTATGAAACAACTATCCTATAGATTGCATGGAAGCGATGCACTTGCGTTCAGACAACCACTGTCTCAGACAATTTACGTCATAGATCCTTCACCGAACCTTGACAAAATAATCAGTAGAACTGGAGCATTGTCCCAAGGCTGTCATGATCAAATTATGAATGTGGGTGACAGACGGAAAAAGGGCGTACCTGTACATTCAACATCACCATGGACTAACCAAGCCGGCTATGTCACAACAAGTGGTATAAGCAGTATGGCTATTGGCGGTGCGACTTTGCCAGCATCTTTGGTTGGCTCCAGCATAATTGATGACAATCTTGTCAACAGTAAATTGGAAGATTTTGTCAATAATTACACTAGCGATCGCTTAGCTGAAGCAAAGAACCTCACTGTTGAGGAGACAGAAAGGTGTGTTTCTGAGAAACCGTCCACGGCCTACCTTTCCGATGTTGTAAAAGTAAATGCCGTTCCCAAAACTGTTGCAGATGGAGTGAATCAGAATACACCAGCTTGGATTAACTTAATTCCACAGCAAACTGTAACAATTTTTGATACACAAGATTATGCAGCGAACATATTAAGAGGTCAAGATATCAAGGAAAAGCATAAGAAATGCGGTGATGTCCTAACTGCTATTGAAAATGACCAGAGATACTACATGTATTCTACAAATCAGAAAATGCTGATACATGTCAATGATGAAGACGTTCAAGTTGGTTCAGGAGAACAGATTTGCATTTTTCGATCTATCAGTGAAAACCAAACTACCATTGGGTTTCCAAATGCTTCGAAAATCTTACAAACTCTAGAGTCATCGACTGGTTGGAAGATAAAGGCGAATGGCATAGATTTGAAGAGCAGAAACACGGGTTCCATCTATCGACTATTTGGGCACTTTTCCACAGAACTGAGCTCGGATTCCGCAGAAGTAAAGTTGGCGATCACTGGTGACATGGAGTTTGTAGTGATGAATGATACTGAAGTAAGTAGTATATACATACCTAATAATCTATCATTTATTTCAGCAACATAGCTTCACACTGTTTATTCTCATGAAGATCTAAACCTATGCTAAAATTGGTGAGTCGATATACATTGATTACTTTTGACTATTTTGTATACTGGCGTTTTGCTATCTGGAGAGAAAGCATTCCTTTAGCATGCTTTCATTGTATGCAGTAAGATTGAATTACTACGAAAATTTGTCCAGCGATTTTACGATATCTTTGAGTCGAATAGCGCAGTAAGAAAAAAACAGGTCTCTATACCAATTCACAACAGTTGAATGAGGGATCACGTTGATACAAATATGCTTTGACTATTTAGAGACTTAATTTACAACCTGTAGCCGTTAAACTTCTAGTGTGCACAATAAGTACATGCCTACATGGTTACATCTAAAGATCATATGCTATGAAAGTCCGTATTTCATCTGAGCATTGTACAATACGGTAGATGTTCTGGATCCCTTTTGGGCACCCTTGTGTTTGTGGATAGCAAAAAATCACGGAAACATCATCTCAAGACTTTTTCCTATTGCAACATCCACCAGCAAATGTTGGACGTCGATCTTCGTTCCTGGTCTTCCATGGATTTGTGCAAATTAGGGCGACTATAGTGTCTTCTAGCTCAAAATGTGAGATTCCAACCCTTTTTTAAATCGTGCAATGATCTCGGCGTTTCTAATGGCCTGTGAGATACTATTCCAACCGTTCGGAGCTGTGAACAAAAAGCTTTTTTCAGTATGTTCTAATTTTAGCTTTAGTACATGTACGTTCTTCATATTCCTAGAGTTATAGTTTGATAAGGCAGATCTCTCTTTCAATTCATTTCGTAAGCCTTCAGGGCAAAGTATACTGACAATTTTGAACGCCATGACTGCTCGATCAAATACCATCAATTCTCTCACATCTAGGACGTTCCTATTGTAAGTATTCTTTATTTTCGAGGAGTCTACTAAATTGAAAGCTCTATTCTGATATCATTCCAGAGTGCTATTCTGATATCTTTGCAGAAATACTACACAAGACCTCGGGTACATCAGCAATGTCTGAACTAAGAGATGAATGTCATTGTGAAAAATCAAATTCAGATTGTAGAAAACCACAACGAACACTTTGTCAAAATAAGACCAGAACATGCAAGAAAACTAGAATTGAACCCTAATGATGACCCGATTAAGTATCTGAATTCCATTGATGTCAATCACAAATTCTCTTTCAAAATAATGAGTGAGGAAGCAATGGTCAGATTTCTAGTGATGCTGAAAGGTGGCAAGACACCTGGTCCTGAAAGTGTTTCACCAAATCTCGTCAAAGACGAAGCGAAATCCATTGTCAAACCTCTGATGCTGATATTAAATGTCTCTCTGCCAAAAGGGATCGTCCCAAATGTATGGAAACTCGCTAAAATAACGCCTATATTCAAATCTGGAGCTCCAAATGAGAAAAATAATTATAGGCCAATTTCGGCTCTGTCAGTTTCTGCAAAGCTATTTGAAAATATATATACTCTTCTCTTTTGCTTACAGACGTAAACATGGCTACTCTTCTCTTTTGTTTACGGATGTAAATAGGTCTACTCTTCTCCTTCACAGTTCTCAATAGATGGAATTTTGGCAACAAGATCCATGTCTGCAACAGGGAAAATCTCCATGAATGTTGTTAGCAGTTTGCCGAGTAGCGAGGAGAACTCAACGCTCAGCGGTCAAGGAAACATTACTATGACATTGTCAGGTATCAAAAGCATTACACGTTTAACACCCTATTCTGACCAGCATTAACTGATTCTTAGACAAATGGATAAACCACTAAAAAAATTCATCTAATGATTGGTTCAGATACCTATCAACGCTTACAAAGATCGATCATCAGCGTGGATTGGATACATCTAATACCATTAATAATACTACTTCCTCTCACCTCCTTCAAAAGTTAGATACTTGTAAACCGGATAAACAAGACAACAGGATAAAATACTGCGAAATTTGAATATTGATTCCTTCAAACAACTATCAAGACTTTATCTTAAAATCTCTTTCTGTTTTAAAGGCAGCGGACGTACAGACAAAGAGATATCTATCTTCTTGGATTGGACAGATAGATCAACACGAGCACTAGGCAATGGCTCTGTATATCTGGACAAAAGGGGCCTATTGGTATGCAGAGTAACTGTTAACGACTCAGGTGGCGAGATCAAGAGAACTCAAAACAGGACGTATTATCACAGAATCTACAGACTAGCTAAAATATGGTCAAAAGAGACAAAGCAACAAGTTGTTGCCATCTCATCAGAATATATGGCACTACGTTCATTCACTGGGCCAATAATTGAGAATCTAGACGCAGTAGAGCTTAAGGCTATGCAGGTGTCTCTAAATGCAAATCGGACAATGGGATTTTCCATTTATAGTCCATTGGTTGAACTCAAAGGCCTTATAAATATAATTGAAAGGCAAATGCAGGTATTGTGGTTCAAACATCGTGAACAAAAATCCTCCATAACTGAAGTCGACTATATGTTTGCATTTGAACAGTCTGCCAATCTCTTAAAGCAATCCTGTCAGGTGCCACTGGAGAGGCGAAGAATAACTCGACGAATAATAGAACGATCTCTAATAGATTATGGTACGTTTTGTCTCGATAACTTATGCTTAGGCAAATCCAAAGTACAGATCATTTACGACATCTCAACAGAAGTGCTTGACAAACGCTACGGAATAAAACTCATATCAGACAGGTATACAGCTATCATTGCCAAGATGGAGAGGAAAGTAGCTCTTGGAGGTATGGTATCTGTACCAAAATTTGGTGCAATTTTGCAAGTTATCAATTCAGCAAAAGTCAAGCAAGGCTTTCTAAACGGAACACTTAACATGTACGGGAAAAAGACACCAATGGCCGTAAAATACGAAAACGGCCGATTTGGATTTTCCGCACTGGTTCTCCTACCAGATGGATCGCAGTGCAATATCCTAGCGAATGCAGACATAACAAAGGTGGTATATGAGAATGAAGTTGTGTTCAACATAGCGGCACAAGCTAAGAGCAATGCTAATATTGTAAAGAAAATAAACCATTCCCTTAAGGAAAGACTAATTTCTATATCAAGGGATGTTACAAGAAGAATACATGGTTTGCAAAAGGCTGTCGAAATTTATGAAGAGCAAAGAACTAAGGCCATTGAAAATCAGATAGAGAAGAAGAGGGTCTATGACATCAAATTGAAGCAACTTCATCAACTAGAGGCCAAAATAAACAGGATTAAGAACGATAATTCACTGTTAAAGTCACGTGTAATCAGGGAAATGAGAGCCTACGACAGCGCTGCAATCAACTACACACGAGGAATCGAACAATGCTCTCCTCGTGTATGCATTAGCAAATGTGTACCAGGCCTCATTAGAAGCATTTGTTTCAAAGAACGATTTGAGCATGTTATAACGCAGAAGTGCAAACTAGAGAGGAAAACATATGCACAAACAGAGTTCAATACAGTTGCAACACATAGACAGTTTATAACTCATTTTCCATTTAGAACATGCACTACAAGATGTCCCCCACTCACAGGATTCTTTAGGAGTATATTTGGGAAGCGTAGAAAACGTGAGGTGTCAGCTAACCTAGATTACAAAGAAAGGACGCAGCTTCGGAAAACAAGAGCAATTTTCACATTTCTTCTAACAACAGTTGCTAGCAAAATGATAACAAAAGGTACATCAGGGCTCTTTGGGAATCTCGGTGGGGAAAACGGACAACTAGGATCCCAGATCGGCTCATACCTCCCAGGCCCTCTTGGCATTGTCGGCTCTATTGTAGAAGGAATAGTAAGTAGCATTTTTGGTAAATGTGATAACCTTTGTCAAACCACTTTGATTCCTCGATTAAATGATTATATTCATTATGAAGTTGTCAAAGAGATCAAATCCATGATATACAGTGAAAGTGTCTGTACAGATATTCCAGTTCGGCAGAAGCTTGGCTATATGGATGAACACGAATGCTTTCGTTGGTCCAATTGCTCCGATGCAATAACGGATGTAGAATGTCTCAATCACAACGAGAGATGCAGATCGATAAGATTATTGATGAACGACAAAATAAAACGTGAAGGTCGCCTAGCACCAGGATACGCAGCATATCAACAAAGTAGTCTAGAACTTGAAGCAATGGGAGTGAAGAAAATGCGAGTGATTCGAGAAAAGAACAATGCATATCAAAGCCTGAAAGCAGCCAAAGTGATATCATTCAAAGCTACCAATATGTACAATATCACAAGGGAAGCACACGCCAATGCAAATACGCTTCTTGCTACTGAAATACAGCTATCCAAATTAGTTGAACGAATGGGAGCAGATGTGATATCTGTTCAGAGTGCTCGATTCAGCTATCGCCATTCTGTTGGTGTAAAAGCACCTACGATAGTCTACTTGTTGATGGATGTTGTTCAGAAAGATGGAAAATCATATACAGTAAGCTCCTTGTATGATTTTGGTAATGAAAATCAGAGCAAAGTAGATGCCGTTAGGCAAATAATCAAGACTGCCAGTTCCGAAGAACTGTCCCGAAAACGACGAGCAATCACCAATGTTAAGTCCTTTGATAGCACAATATCTGTGGATGAAGTTTCTAAAAATGAAACCAGGAACATGTGCAAAGAAGTTGATACGGATTCCATGTATCTCATCGAAGTGGCAACAATTCTTCGTGATGATGCTTCGCAATTCCAACGAATGCAGCAAGCAATCAAAGACGCTTATGATATTGCTGAAAATCATACAAAATCGACAATAGATGTTGCTGCTAGTATCAATTTATGCAATGCAGATCTTGGTTGTAGCAATCAATGGCTAGCCGGTCTATACACAAATGCAACAGCACTAGGCAATGAAACTGCAAATGAGACATTGACGTGGGACTCAAAGCGGGCGGAAATGTTCGCAAATATCCAACAATTCACAAAGAACCAGAATTTCACAAAATGTGGCGGTGTATTTGACTGTGTGCCGATGTCTATAACCTCAATTTCGGATGCAATCCAATATGACAATTCTGATTTGTCTGAAGTCGCAAGAAGGCATATAGCAGAATTGCAACCATACTTTAACCAGATTTTCCAGAATTCTAGCCTGAACGCAAACCAAACGCAAGATCTGGCTAATAAAATTCTTAAATCAATTGCCCTGTCATCTGCCAGGCGCTTGTTTTGCGACCCTCCTCCAGTGATTTTACGAGACTTACCCACGGCATTGATAGTCACCAGTAAAGAAGTATCATCCCTGTCTATCAATGTGGAATCGATTCACAAACTCAATTTCAAGTGGATGAAAAATGGAGAAGAAATACATAATTCAAACAGCAAAACTCTGGCATTTTCAAGCAATAACCATACAGTAAATGGATATTACAATTGTGAGATTTCCAATAAATTTGGAAAAGTGCTATCTGCAACTACCAAAGTTGAATATCAGGAGATACCTCATATAACAAAGCACCCACAAGGTCAAACTACAACCTTGCGAGCACCAAATGCAACAATAGTGTTGATTTGCAATGCCACTGGAACACCAAGTCCATCTATTACATGGCATTTTACTCCATTCAACAGCTCTAGGGATACTATGTTAAAGGCAAATGAGACAATGCTGACAGCTAATGCAACAAGTGTAGAACAATCAGGTTGGTATCGATGCAGTGCATCAAACAACCAGGGTAAAGTTACCAGTCATGGTGCTCGAGTTCATGTAAAAGATTCCATGATAGCAACATTCTCTACAGGAGTTTCATTCATTGTTGTTCTAAAGACCTCGAGCAACTACACAAATGACACTAAGACTGTAAAAAACATAGCAGGGAATACGAATGTGAATCAGAGTAGCAAAATGAACCATATTCTTCCACAGTATCTGAGTGCAAACGGTACGAAAGGTCTTCAAGACCTGCTTGCAAAGCACATGAACATAACAAAAAGCCGGATCAAGAAAATTGCCTACTTCAGGCATACAGACACCAGGGCTTCAATCTCCTTCGAGATAGTAATGCAAAACATGGATCCTATACTTGGAAAGTACAATGACTGGACAAAGATGTCTGAGGACATGGTCATGGCACGGAAAGGACTGCTTATTTTGCCAGTATGGTTGTACACATTGTACAATAATATTTCATCATCATTTAACATTGGAAATTTGGAAGCAGATATCCTACCAGAAACAATGGAGTCAACAATGAATGAGGCCTCGTGCCCCGAAAGATTTTCATTGAATTCTAACGGCTTTATATGCGGTGAGTATGCGATTTTAGTATGTGTTAAATATAACCAAATTTCGCTTACAAGGTACCCAAACATGTAAATGAAAGTATATTTTGTTCTATCATCCAAAAATAATTAAGCACAAAATGATACAACCAGCATTACATTTGGCAGTCCCAGCCAAAGCGGGAAAAGACACTTGGTTATCTAGTCCCCACATTGGATGAGACTTACAATTTCAGCACCTTGCTTTACATCAGTGGTTTTATTAACGGGGGCTGAAGCGCCCCACAGGGGGCGTTTTTGAGACCTAGGTGGGCGTTGGAGATCTTTAGAGTAAAATCATAGGGTCAATGAAATATACAGATTTTTATACGAGCTTCCAGAGCATCTACTAAGTATTGAACATGAGAATGTTAGAGCTGAGATGGGGGCGATCGATCACTGGGGAAACCTGAAAGGGGGTGGTAGCTGAATAAAGGCTGAGAACCACTGCTTTACATAACAGAAATATACACAAAAAGCATCTGAGATAGCTTGGTGCCAAATAAAATAAGAAATGCAACTATAATAAAGTTATCTCCATCCATTTGGTTGTATCTCAAATTAGATTTATTCATTTGGAACCAAGCTATCCAGATGATAAAGAAACAATGACTGGGGATGGGGTCACTGCTGTTAGCTCTCCAGGCATTCATTCAAGACGTTTAGTTACTTTAATGAATCAGATTGTCGCTTCAATGATTGTTGTATTTCAACTAACGTTAGATCGTTACTCCCAAACAGAAGCAAATTGCACAGTACATTTGAATCCAAATCTCTTATGTCTAAACCACTGACAATGACGGTAGTCGAGAAGACCTCTACTCACCGAGTCAAACAGATGCAAGTGCAGTAGAAAGTGTTTATTATCTTCTATTCCTCCCCTCACATACAAACTGGGTTGCTACATTCAGAATTGTGTCTATATCTGTGCCCATTTAATGCGCTGAAATTCACACGCAGCTATGTTAACATTTTTATACCTTCTATATCAAAGATATCATAGTAAGATTTCTGCATGTTTCAGTGCTACTCTGATTTCTTGCACTTTATACACAGTTCCATCCTAGTCACCAAGATAGAGACCATGCATTGTTCTGCTACACGGCACACAATCAGAGGCGAAGTTCAGAGGTTACCCCATCAAAGTTCAGAGACGAATCAGAGGCGATTCTAATGATTGGTTTAGGCGGCGTGGTTTACTTTTTTCGAATCAATCATTTGTTCCTGAAAAGTTCTAAGCATTAATTGAGCTTGGCTTGAACACGGTGCATAAACCGAATCAAAGCATGAATTCGGTTTAGTTCGAGTTAAATGTTTAGCTTGAGTGAAGTTCAACTGAGTTGATCGTGCTACAGGGCTAAAGCGCACCCTTGATTTGAACGCCAGCGCTTGAATCGAATGAAATCAAGTACAATCAACTTCAGTCCGGAAATTATATCGGCTGGCGCATCTGTTCCTATAACCATATGTTCTTCTCTATTCATTACAGAGTCGTGCACTGCTGGAACAATGTATATATCTGGAGTTGGATGCAAACCATGTTCAATGGGAACATATCAACCAAAGCAAAAGATGGCAACATGCACGTCATGCCAAACAAACTACACGACAAAGTCACTAGGAGCCGTTGAAATGGGAGACTGTAAACCAATAGGTAAGCCGTACTTAACTTAACGCATATAAGAGCAATTTAAGTGGATTTTGACAATAAAAACACATGTACTTCAATCCTTTCAATCACTGACACCTGCACCGGAAAGGGACAAGGAAGTACACTTTGTGTTTACAGGGCACCAAAGATGTGTTTTTGATATCAAATCATGAACAGTGCGTTTGTACTGGCTAGATTTCATAGCTAATGAGCATGTTGTGCTCAAAAGAACCATAGGACTAAATAGAGCCCAACTGAATGAACTCCTTGAATCACGGTCTGCCCAGTGTAAAAAAGGGATATTTGACTGCAATTAAGAGGATACAAGATTTGGAGTAAGGCGCCTGGCGCCTGAATAAAGTGCTTGGCTACCTCTGTTGGCAAAGGTACTGAGGTAGATTGTCATATCTAAAACGCATCCCCCATTTCACTGAACGTAACATGATTTATGACTTACATTTACCATGCAACTTCTGTTAAAGTTATCAATAGATCTCAGTAGATCAATAATTCCATTTCAATAATTAATAATAACAAAAATAATAATAATAGTAATAAAGGATTTATTAAAAGTTGAGCGTAAAACAGTAAAGTTTTCCTAATAACAAGGTAACTAGCTATTTACAGAAATATAATATATAATGGCTCCAGCTACTTACATATCTTACAATTACAAATATCTCCATTCCATGATTTGATATGAACTTTGGATGAGGCTATAGATTGGCTTGACTTTATCTCAGCAGATATAGAGTTCCACAGAAATCGCCTCTGAACACAATTGATTTTAATCCGTATAGAACTGTTGTAGCTTTAGGTAGTTATTATCTTTTGCTCTGAGGTTGTAAGTTACTTCCTTTCTTATAAACAGACCCCACATGAATGTTGAATTTTGGCAATTTAAAGACTTATAGACCTCAGTCATTAGTTTATGAAAGCTGCTGTCATTAGCTTATGGGTTGTCTCTTCATTGTCTCTTTGAAGAAGCTCTTCGAATGAGGCTTCAGAATCATTGAAGATTACTCATAGAGCACATTTATGGATTTTGTTTGTCTCCCTGTTGGCGGTTTTCTAACAATACATCCAAATTAGTTGACAATAAATTAGGTTTGACAATATAAAAGCATTATATGGTAGCCTTGCTTTTTAGAAGTCAAGTAGTCTTGCTACTCGAGAGAGTGCAGTCACTTTCCTACTTGTTGTAAAACACATGGACTTGACATGGTCCGTAAATTTTATTTCAGAGTCAATAGTAATTTCAAGGAGTTTCACATTTTCTTTAGAAACCAGAGTCAGATCATCAATTTAAATACAGATATTACTACTTTTTGGTAGCCCAAGGAACATCACCTGAAATTGTCAGGGTTTGCCACCATGCAGTTAGAGTCGAACCACTTTATGACATTTTCCATATCAACTTCCAAACATGTGGCTACATCTCTTATGTCCTCTCCACATGCATACAATGTATTGTCATCAGCGAAACTGCATACTTCTGATTTCTCAATGCAAAATATAAGATCATTTACAAATATATTGAATAGTAGAGGTCCAAGAATTGAGCCCTGTGGCACACCTGATGAGATATAGCGCCACTCACTGAAGGTGGTACCAATTTTTACACGTTGTTGTCCATACGACAGGTAACTATGAGATAAATTTAAGCTAATACTTCCAAAGCCATAGGTTGCAAGTTTTGCTAACAGAAGATCGTGTGGCAAGCAGTCATAAGCCTTGGAGAGGTACATGAGTATCATGTCCATTATTCCTCTACTGTCTACACATTTGCGGCATGCTAGTAACCTAAAGAAGGTATGCTGAGGGGCATGTTAGCGCGATCCCCGATGGGGGAATCTTCTACCTTATTAACCAATCAGAAGGCCAGAATCCCCAATTCTACTATCCCTCCTAAAAAACCCCGGTGTAAAATATGTTATGACTTATCCGAAATTTTGTCAATAAATCAAGATTTGTCCACTATGCTATGCTGATTATTATGCTTCTCTCGAAAGCCACGCAATAGCGGTGAGAGCTTGTGCTTCACGAATGAAAGGATATGGGTGTACATTAATCTTTCATACATCGTAGAAAGGCATGACAGTACACATAAAGGTCGAAACTGTTTTTCGTAGCCGAATCTTCAGCTTTGAAGCAAGATGATAGGTCAGCTAATTTAAGGTTAGATGGAAACGGGCCGTTCTGGATTCCTTTGTTGACATGATGTACGATTTCTCTGTTGCAATGGTTAGCCGCTAGCTTCAGAATATCAACACGGATATCATCCCTTATTTTCCTTGATCTATTTATGAATAGGATTGTCAATAGGTAATCAATGCATAAGTTGTTATCAATAGGTGGATGATGCGAAGAAAAAGCTAAGTCACATATAGATTGTAAGAAAGTGTCGTGTTAGTGTAAACAGAAGGCACAAATCCTTAAGCTGAATAAAGTACACTTCTTGGATTACTCTGCCTTCTGTACTCACGAGCTTTTTGCTCTGTAAAAATCATAAGTACATTTTCTCTGTCAAGTTGTAATTTGTAATTAGCATAAGCTACCATAAAGGAATGAGGAACTAGAGCTTGATAATTTGCTAGAAATGAAGAGATTTAAACGGAAATGCTCGCTCAATTCACACACCTTAAACCTATCCTATAATCTTTGGTGTACGTATTTGCTTTTGAGGGCAATATGTCAAATTGTCTTTCCAACATTCTGTTTAATTGCACTGAGTTCATATAACATCGTACATTTAAAGGCGTTTGCTACGTACTGCAACAAAAGTCAGTTTCTGATTGATAGTAAATCTCAATGGGCCATCAATTGAATCATATTGCCTTTCATCCACAGGGTTATCTTCCCAAGACTAAGTGATACACTTTGTTCATTTTCATATTCACTCTCTTTCCCAGCTACAATGAAACCGACCACCCAACCAACAGAGACACCTAAGGTCACCAAGACTGATGCTACAACTGAGAAAAGAGTGACAACAACACCACCGGGCATAAAACACCTGGCAATAATGGTTGCTGTCCCAATCGTTGTCGTCATCATAATTGTTGCTTTGGCCGTAGGTAAGTTTTCTTTTCTTACAGATCAGATCCCGAAGCTCTTACAATGTGCAAAACTTAAGCCATTTGAAGATCGCCTCACGATTTTTTCCCTGATTCTTTTGATTTGTGAAAAAATTAGAATTATTATAAATAGCAAAAAGCCATACAATTTAAAGGTAGCTTTATAATTTGTTCATTGATACTTTTGAATTGTTCTCAATAGAATTATCGAATGTGCAGCAACATCCAATATTGTATAAAATCAATGAGAATTCCCTACATGATGTGCTTTAGTTGACTATATACTGTGTTTTATTAGATGAAGCAAAGATTACTAGCTTTAGTCAAAAAACATTCATTCAAAGTCCACGAGCTACTATCAAACAAAATACCACCCCCCCCCCAGGGAGTCAATTCGAGGATTGAAGGTAGTTGAGCAGAGTATTTACTTCAGGCAATGTTCTCATCCTTTGGCCATGAACCATTTACACGAACACATAAGGTAGAAATTGGCATTACAGAATGACTCATCATTTAAAAACTACATCTGGAACTGTTCTGGAACTGTTCAACAGGAAATTGTGAAAGTCACAGATTTTGTCAACGAATTGCATTGTAATGTATTGCTCTGTGTTGCATCAAATTGTCTTGAATAACATTGTATTACATTCCATTTAAGAAATATGTTCAGTCACAATTAATCCCTCCATACAGAAATGTCTCATCAGATTTCGACTACATCAAAGACTTTTTTAAGTAGTGCCTCACTAGGTGCACAACATTCGCTTGGATGAAACTGTCGATTTGCCAACAATTTTCTGTTGAAGGCCGGAACTCTATCCAAATGTATAAAAGCGAAGATAACCTGCATTGGATTTCTTAGCTTGCATATAAGTTACCTCCCTGTTTGCTATAGAATTACCTCTCTAGGCCTTCTGCAACTGATATCCTTTATGGCTTGTCTCTGGCAGGTCCACAACGAATTGTTAGATTTGACATTGTCTTGTATCTATGACAACATTCTACGATTCTTAACTCTTTCTGCAGTACTTATTCGTGCAAGATGGCGTCCGAACAAGGAAAATGCTAATAGGAAAAGGTATAAGACTGGCATTACTGATTCCAGTAATGCAGTTTAGGTTGATAACCCGATATATGCTAGAGATACCAGGTTTGGATCCAGGGAAATATCTAACTGCCTTAAAAAATGGGTGTGGCTCTAAGTGACAAATGCACAATAAAAGTTTCTTATTTTATCAGCTCGTTTTAACAATCTCCCTTCAATCCACAGAAGAACAATGTCTCCATAGATTTAAACTTTAGAAAAACTCCTCGGTGCACTGTTGTCACAAAGAGTACAACACCCGCCAGGGTCAAAACCCTCGAATTACCGTCAAGTTTTACGGTAAACTTTACAATTCACAGCCTCCATTTCCCACATAAGCAAATACGTAAAAGCAAAGCAAACAGGCATGAAATTTCTTTGCCTGCATCAAGTAATATCCCGACAATAAGCATCCTTTGTGGCTTGTCTCTAAGCAGATTTGCAATGATTTGTCGAAAAAATTTTTCTTGCTTAAAGTAGCTATTGTCTGGTGGTTGTGACAACACTTTATCCTCCAATTGTTTACTTTTCATATAGTTATCATCTGGGTTAAGCGTCGAGAAAAGAGAGTACAAGAGAATCATCGTTGTGTAGGGTTTAACAACATGGCGTATGATGTGATAAATGAAAATGAGGAACAGAAACAAACAACAGTCTGAACAACACCGCAACAACTAGAGACAACAGGAGTTGGTGTAATTAAAACGGACAAATTCTCATTCTTCGTCCTGTTCCAATCATAGCAGCTTCTCATTACAACATTTGCCATATTGTTCACTAAACTTTATAGTTTTACGCTGCACTGAGATTGTAATGTGTACGTGAGAATGCCGTAATCATTTGTAAGTGACATAACGTTCTTGAGTCCCAAAGCCATTGAACAATATGGTAGACTCCCGTACAAATCATGCAAGAGGTAGTGTTTCTTACCTTTTGCACAAATATTATATATGCGTATATCGCTTTCTCTGAAGTGTCCTCCATACAACAACAACCCAAAAGATAGTCATGTTGCACTGATTATTGCACTGATGTCATATCTAAATATTTTTCTGGAATTGTTTCTTAGCTTCCTAGCTCTCAATTTTTACTGTGAAATATGATAATTCACACTCACTTCTCACGCTCAACGCAATACACTGCGTATTGAGATCGGCTCTGCATGGAAATCACTGATTATATGTTGATTGCTGTTTTGAAAAAGTTTCAGCAGGCCTTATCCTAGGCAGCTATATTTATGTGCATACTGCAAAATGTATGTTCATGGTCATGCTTACGGCCAGTTTTTCATATACACACTACATTTGTAAGAAAGTAATTGAAGTGTATATAAATTATGTTAATATTGTGTGTTCACGCAAACGTTGTACTACTATATACTATATAATGCAATTTGCATGCTCATGGCTGTGCTTACGGCCTGCCTTTCAAATACACACTACATTTGTAAGAAAGTAATTGAAATATACCTAAATTATATCAATTTTATGTGTTCATGTAAAGGTTACACTACAGTTGCTGATCATCTTTATTGCATACATCATCTTTCCTCATTAGATCTCTTCTCCTCTACAAGTTTCTTAAATCTGCATATGAGAAATATAGCATACCTCGAATCCTAAGATGAGCATAGGCGTCAAATCTTGATTGGCTAAGAAAGGAATCACCGTTCTACGTAATTAGCCAATGAGATTGGACGTCTATGCTAAGGAAATGCCCTTTTAATAATCCATACTACCCTTTACCTGATACCAAAGGCTTCAATGTTGGTGATGACAAGCAGACACGCAACATGCATATTTATGGGTTTAAGCATTGATTGAAAATAAATGAAGAAATTTAAAAACACCTACACAACATTGCAGATATAAACTAGGGTGATCTTAACGAGAAGTACTCATTACATAGCAAATCTACAAACTGTTATTTTGCTAGAATAGACCCATCCAAGTTGCCCCCCTCACCCGGCCTACATCCAGCTCAGATAATATCTCCAAGTGACCCAGAAGAGTGCTACTGCTTCGTTGCTTTTCATTTTGCACTTCTTGAGTATTCAATTTTGTGAAGTTGAAGATCAAACAATAGATGTACCGGAGCAAGATGTTGCGCTGACAAGAAGAGCTAAGTCTTGCTGCAAGTGTGCAGTCCAGTGTAAGTTCTTGATTTTGAAATGTGGCTCCAATGAACAACCGCTTAAATATCCCCTTTCTAGAATAAAGTCTTGCAAATATGAGTATTCTTTTTCAATTATTATGCAAATATTCCTACGGGTAGCATGATAAACAAAAGGACTCATTTACAGCATATAGCTTTCAGAATTCACTTAACCTCTCCTGAAAGTTGCAAACTCAGGCGCACACGACTGTATGGGTAATAGACAAAATTTTACTTAAGAGTTGCCTTTCAGCAGAGCTGACCGAGTACGACATAGCCTGCGCTAGCGGATACAGGCCAGCCTTTAGAGCTCAGCAAACTGTACAGTGACAAAATCAGAAGAAGAAACATTAAGAAGGCGCTAGGAGGGGAGAAAACGAATGTGCTACTGGGAGGGCAAAGGGCTTCTCTGGTCACGGCGGATGGCTTTGAGAATTAAAATCAAACTTCATCTACAGGTAGGTTCGTTTAATTCTTCAATTCATTATTCTCCATCGCTGCAGCTCTCTACAGAGTTGTACGAGATTTTAGTAGTGTCGCTAGGAGATTTGCAAACTCCAGAAGTAAACTATGCAATTTATTGTGACTATCTTATTATTATTCTTATAAGAATTTTACAATTATCTCATTTCTTTGGTTGTACTGCCCAATTTACAACAGGAAACTGCATGATGTAAGGATCGGGTTGAAGTGTTGGTCACACATTTGTGCAATCCTGGCGATCATACGGAAGCCAAGCGTTAGCTTTCCAATTCATTTTACCCCCATTGATTTATCATTCTCCATAAAACCCTTTCATTTCATAAACTATTTTATTGTTGGCATAAGTATAAAGTACTTATAGTAACTAATTAAAACCAACATATTAAGCAATGCTAAAATAAATGAACCAATTAACTTACATAAAATAGAATAAAGTAAAGCAAGTATAATAATAGTTAGTATTTGCAAATATTACATGTGCAATAAGAGCCATTAAAGCATTTGATTTTTTTATTAATATGCTAAACTCTGTGCAGCTCTAATGAGAGTCTAGGATGTAAATTGACTAGCAAACATACAGAGAATGGCCAAATTAAATTAGAACTTAGAAATAGAAATTAGGTTAGTACGGTGTACCCAGAATTAAAAGAAGTAAGTGAAGCGCAGAAGGGAAAGGCCCACTCAGCAGTTCTTTGAAAGTATGGGTTGATCTGAATACACTTGGCAAATTGCATCAACTAAAGCAGAAGATATCCCCTGTTTATGGCAATATTTTGAGAAGGGAAGCGGTAGGACTTAAAAAAAATCTATCTCAGTACTACCTGAAATGTAAAGAGCTCCCCAGGAAAAGCGGAATGCCACTTGCAGAACCATTTTTTCGTGAGAGTTGCTTTTCTCCACAGCAAAAGGTCTGCGATTCAGTCTTTGCTTTCAAAACTGATGAAGAGTAATTTTCTCCTAATTTTCTATTGTCTTTTGTCTGTTTTCATTAGTAACTGGTAACTGACGTTGTAAACAAATTAGCTGATTAGCTGAAAACATTTTCCAGTATTGATGAACTTTTGATTTTACTATTCCCTTTGAACTTAAACTTGAAAACACTTGATATCCATAGCAGTTGTCCTTACAGTTGTTGATGAATGTAACGAACACAGTAGGTTTATTTACATGCAGCTGTAACGATAGATAGAGACTTGCATCTGATGGGCATAGATGCAACAACAAGTAATTATTGCCTACAATTTTTATCGTACGCCCGATAAGACATTCTTTCAAACCTTTCGTATACGTCTCTCTCCATACAAAAGTCAAACGTCAATTTACAGTTTATGTTGTGTTTTCTTGTTTGGCACTGATTGTTATCCGATCCGAGCAGAAGCGAACACAGAAAGAGCAACAATCGTTTCCACTATTTACACCATATACATACAACACCACAATCCAAACAACATCGAATCCCCAAACCATTTACAAAACTCTACAAAATCCAACCAAAAAAACGTGCTACTCTCTCTATCTCTCTATCTAACCTAATCTCTCTCTAAAAATAGATATATCGTAGCCATACAACAATCACGTGATACCCATTACAACATTTATCCCTCATTTAGTTTACACCACCAGCAGTACTATCTGCAGGCTCAAAGTGACACAGAAACCAGCTCATTTCAGTTTTGTTATAAGAACTTCGAACACAATGTTCATCGACATTTAATAACACAGAGATTGATGCCTCTTGCTTGCAAATAAGATAACTTTATGTATGAAATGATAATGCTGTCATCAAACCCCTGGCCATAGTGGGTGCTACTTGACAAGGTCAGATTACTTATGACTCGTAGGTACTTTGACAAGATTAGATTGGATTGGATTGATAAAAAAGCAGTAAATGAAACATCTTGTGTCTCTCTCTGAAGGACCTTACGCGCAATTTCCACTACAGTAATACCTCGACAAAATTCCCTCCTTCCATTAAATACCCCTAAAATAGGCACCCCTTCTATTGGCTTTTTTATCTTAGCGCCCTAATCTATCAGATTCCCCATCTATAAATGCCCACAAAGCTACGTTTATTCGAAATATTAGGCTACTTATAATGATTCTCATACTTGATATTTATCTAGCGGAAATGTTTTTGTTTAAGATAAAAAAGACATTTGCATTTGTTTTATTTCACTCTATGTCGCGAAAAGTGTATTGTCTATACACAACTGCTTTCCTAAATTTTAACCTTAAAGTTGGACACAGTTTTTCACTATTCAACTTCATTCTCTAAAACCAATAGATATCGTTTATTCTCCGTTGTAAAGACAAACCGCCGGTACAGCAAGTCCAATTCCCGATTTCGTTTTCCAGTTGTTCTTTGCTTTGTTCTTATTCCATATACTTTGATTTATGAAATGATAGCAAACTAGTAACTTGCAAAAATGACTTAAAATTAACAACTAATGTAAAGTAACTTTAACACAATTGTTCAAGATGGAATTGATGATGAACTAGCTCAGCCCTGAACTAGCTGTTCTGTAAGACTTTATGCTTATTCATAACTAGCGAAAGAGAAAAACGTTACAAATTTAATTTACACACTCTCTGTTAATTGTCCTCATTGATTAGAATTCCTCCAAAAGTCGAAATACATATTACATGCCCTAGGTGTTTATTCGAATTATTCCAATACGTAATGCATCTATCTTGGTACGACTTTAATCAATGCGAAAGATCAGTAACTTTTAGACATGTGTATAAACTTGCAGATGTTAACGAATATACAACTAGATCGCATACCTGTCAGCAAACATGTGTTCAAATTTGAGCAAGAATTTCAATTAAATGCAGATGGAAAGGCATGTAATGGCAACGTGTACTTACGTGACTATTCGCATATTCCTGGTATACCAGCCGTAGGTTCGCAAGGGATTAACACTGGTTCTCCATATTCAATTCAATTACGAGCCTGAGACAAAATGTACTATTACATGATGAATCGCAGTCAACTAAAAATACAACACAATATAATACAACACTCTGCAATACAACACATTTCTCGCACTATAAAACAAAATAGAATGCATTAAATAAAGTTCAAAATGTTCAGCCCAAATAATCGACTTTCTAGTCCATCATACATTTCACCATATAACTGTACATCGATGCATCCATCAATCTGTCAAGTACTGAGGTCTGGGACTTAGTTAGTAGGGGATTGGACCCCGAACATTCTTATATTGCATTGATTAGTCATATTCAACAGTCCTCGTTTTACGTTCATAAAGTACGGTTATGGTTAACACGCTTCATGATTCATTATGTATATATTTTTGTATATGATCATGTTTTGTATATAATTCTCAACTTGTCTACTCTCTGGAATTCACATTTGGTGCCAAGACCAGGATCTGTGTATTGCGGGTTTCAGAACTTGTTCATTTGCCTTTTACGTTCGGTCATACATTAAAATTGTAATTAGGCTTTTTTATCCATTTTATATTAGAACCATTATATTATATTTTAGATGGAGGGCACCTTGAAAATCAGCATTTGCTGAAGGGTTACCCTCCTAAAACATGTGAAATCAAGTCAAATCAAAGTTGTCTCACGGAAGTCGCTGTAAGGGGGTCAAGCATGAGACAGTGTCTGCATAATTTCACATGAAGTGGATCATTACCAACATGCTCTAGTACGTGAGATTAATCACCTAACTATCATTCATGGTTTTTGATTAGATGATTAACTGGAGTTTTAAGACCTGATCTAAGACGATTCTAAGTATTCCTAACTGGCATAATGCTTTATTTTCTTAAAACGAAGCACTACTTTTCATTACTAACATGAAAACACTGCAATCGGCTATCACCACCAGACAATGGTGGACTGGAGTTGCCATTTTTTGAGTATTACCAGGCATCGTGCAAGGTCAACTGCAATACTGGCTAATTCACCGTGTTACAAAACTAACAACGCTCAGCATCGCTAAACAACGCTGAACATGGTGGTTAAACGAATCGACTTTTCACTCCACATTTCACTAAACATTGTTGAGTCATCTGGGCAGGGCTATATTTCTTTGCTGGTAGCTTATGAGCTAGGATGATATTAGAGTTGTACAGGATCACATATTAGGGACTGGTCATCATAAATGACGGGGACCTGGCCATTAGGAAGTTAAATGAGGCATGAAAATTTTCTGATCATAATGTTGTGCCACAAAACTAAATTTGTAATACTTGTTGGGCATCAATTTGTCATAGCTGCTTCGAAAGGTATGATAGTGACTTCTTCTGCCTACTCCACGATGTTCAAAATATCCATGTTTAGGTATTCCCGGGAAATCTAAGGTTACAAGTCGCAGATCAAATTTACTGCAATAAACATTCACTTGCCCATTGCCCTTGAAGGTCGATGTTTGAAAAAGAGGCAAATTTAAAGCCAGACAGAAAGTTCAAAACGCAACGTAGATAAGAAGGAGCGGGTTTCACAAGTCGTCAAGTCAGCCCGAGTAGGTCTTAAAAATCATACTTGCGAACCGGCTTCAAAATTTTCTCCGCACTGACAATAACAACTATAGGGATATAAAGATCATCCATCGCATCTACTGACTTGCGACAACGGCAGATACATCAAGCGACCATAGAGCTACAGCATGACGGCTTCCCAGATAATAATACAAGAAGCCTTAAGCCGTACCATCGCAGTACAGTACAACTAGCGGCAAACAAGGGTCCATGGGTCCATGGCTGTGGATTACCAGAGAAAGCAGTCTTAAAATGTAAAAAAATTGAGTCACTACACGAGAATCATCGTGAAAATTCACTCACTATAACACAAATTATTAATAGGTATTCAATATTTTGCTCCATATTAAATTCATCAGCAAGAAAGTTGAATGACTCATGCAAGTCATTTGCGGCAGTTTGCATCCGCCCCTGGACCTCATCACTGGGGCTACTTGTGAAAAGTGGGGGCTTCAAACAATAAAACTGCTGGATTAAAGCTAGAAAAATTACTGGCTAGCAAAAATTGGGGGATTGAAGCCCCCAGCACCCCCAGCACCCTCAGCACCCCCAGCACCCCCAGCGACACCGTCCTCATATACCCCAACATACGTTTTTTGAGAGACCACGCACTCAAAATGCTATTACAAAAACTCGCGCAAATATTTTAAGTGCTACTTTTCCATTGCTTTTACAAAAGCTCTGAAGTAACTACAGTGGTGGATCCAGTCTAAAATCTGATCGAGTGCCAACTATTTAGGGGGTGGGGCCAGAGCGCGTTAGGAATGAACCTGAAGATCACGCCCTTTTATATAGCAGGCAACCACCCCTTTAGTCAAAGTAGTTGATACACATCAAGCGTAAACTTCATAGTTTCATGTCCTCAAAAAGCTACGATTTGTACTATTTGCTCAAGGTAGAGGCATTATGGGATGGCACCAATTCATTGTTGCAGAATTTTGAAAAAAAGCAAATGTGCAGAAACAGCCAAAGTTAAGGCCATGAAAGCACTTAGAAATCCATTAAAATACTGCAAGATATTCACAGAATAAATAATAAAGCAGAAATTCCTAAATCACAACAGTGAGAAATCATACAGATTTGTATAAAAATTACTGTGTTTTCTATCCTTGCAGACAATCATTCATATTTTGGCAAAGTTTACATCAGATACAAGTTTCTCTTGATGATCTGTAATGCTCTACAGGAAAATGAACAACTTCCTAATATAAGCTCTCTCCAATGTATGAAATGTTTCTAAAATGGTAAATGGTAATGAGTTCTCTGATACATCCTTTGATCAGTTTCTAGGTCTGGAGGATTATGCTGATGGCGTGGGGAAAATTGCCAACAGAAACCCTAGTTCAACCTCTCTTACCGAAGTTTTGTGATATTTGCTATGCTGATGGAGCAACATGACTCACCAGGTTGGTTTTTCATACGCATATAAAATATGTTTTTACCAGTTCCCCCGCTCAGCTTTGGGGCCATTCAAACAGTACATACTCTCTAAACAGGGGGGGGGAGAGGGAGAATCCAAAAAAGCGCACGAAAACGCAAAAGGGGATGGGGTTTCTACATAAACGTACGTTTACCTAAGGAAATTTCAAACGCTAATTACTTGTGAGATATTCTAAAGGGGCGGTCATTATTTATGACCAGGGTGGGAGCAGAAGAGGAAATGGTGGGGTAACTGAGCAACAAACAGTGGTAGTGGCGAGGATTTTGCTACGGAAGAGTTTGGTGACGAAACAGATATGGAAAGTGATATGGTGATAAAGTGATTTTATGGTAATGAGCAAATAAACAAGAATGCCAATGTTGAGACTATGTCCCTAATTGCTGCAACTCGTTGTGGCTGTAATGCAGGCAGTTGGAGCCTCTCATGCCATGAATGCTAACAAGATAAATCTGTAGAATGCATGTGTGTTTCTAGCTGTGAATACATTATTTGCGGGTAAATTTTTCCCTGTTTTCCTTTAGTGGGGTAAAGAAAAGTTTACTTAAGCAACTGCAGGGGTAAAATTTGTCTGAGGGTGTATGCTACTTTCTCTTTAGTCCCCACCACGGCCATAATTAATGGCTGCTCCCTATATCAATAAAATTATCTTTCAAAAATTACAAACGCAGGATCGTTCGAATCATGGAAAACTTTAATTGAGATCTGTCGGGCATGCATTAAACTTTTCAAACCTTGATAATAGTGGCATAAGCAACTGATTTAAATATTTAGGTTGGAAGGATGATGATTTAAAAGTACATACACTCGAGGGAGGGGGTACCTGGAAAACATACAAAAGCATACAAGGGGAAGGAGGTGCAATATCGATGAATATTGAGCGTATGTAAGAACCTTTTGAATGGCCCTATAGTGAATCACTTTCTCGACCTCAAAGTGCTACATTTGTAGGAAGTTTCCTTCCTTGATGCTATTAGTTCTATCATTATCATAACAGTTCATTCGGGCAACAAATAAGTGATTGGGGAAGATAATTTGCAGCCCCCCTAAATCTAAAGCCTCCCATAAGTCCTTACTTGTATTGGTTGTCAATCAGGAATTAGGAGTCCCCTCCACTCTGACTCGCAATTGAAGCTTTCCTTCTCCTAGACTGAGCGCCCAATGTCTCACGAGGTCAATCTACTGGGAGCAAACGTCTATGAACGGCACAATACACACGCTTTTATAACAAAAATCTTCTAACCACTTACTGAAACTTTCCTATATTTTTCATAATTTTACTATTGAAACTTCCTTAAGACTTTCTTTGCAAGTATATCCTAGTTGGTGTGATACGACAACATCAAACAGACAGGCAGGCACTACACAAAACACAACACCCTAGTAAGGCCATAATACATAGGTCGCCATAAAAAGGTATCCATATTACATAAAAGCGATGATGGTCTTGTGTGCATATTAGAATTCTAAAGGTATATGACTTTTCAACTTTCCTTGGTCTCAAAAATCCAGTGTTGAACTTTCTTAACTATTTGAGCAGTCGAGTACTAGTTTCCTATAAACCACTTTCTTATAAAGCAAAAAAACATATGTGTACTCGCTTTTCGCTCATTTTTCTGTCTGTTCTTACTAGCAAACACCTCAGTTAGTGTGATGTCATACATTAAGAACTTACTTACATATTACATCGTATTAGTATTATTGATATCATAAGAGTTGACTTGCCTGAAATGAAAGATTAATTTGGGTCTTTGCAATTATCACCCACCGGAGGCAAGCTGATATATAATTCACAAAAGAACAAACCAACGAAACTCAATCTTGTCGCCTAATGATCATTAAATATGTTAACAAAGAGATGCATGTATTTCCCAGAACACGTTTTCCAATCCAGGACATAATGTTAGTAAACTACGGCTCCTCCACCTACTATTATTGAATAGGATTACAATATACAATGGAAGGGGAATAACCATGTAATCATTCATATATATGGGGAAAACAAAAGCTGACTTGATTCAATTCTCTTAATTGCTGCGTCTTCCACAGGAAAGTCTGCCATACCATAAAGATAAAGTGCCCTTAAAGACAATTACCATTTTGCCAAAGAGGAGAAAATGGACGGAAAAATCAACTTTATCATCTCTGTGCTAATGGTGTGTAACTTGTCGAACTTTGGAAAGGCTCAAGTTAGTGGGTATGATCTTTGTACTGTACAGTATTGAAAGCTTTAACTGTAGTGATTTAGCTTTAATGATAGAGTGGATAAGGTAATTAAGGCACTATAAGAATAGGTATTTAGCATGTGGACTCACTGAATTCAGCAACAGATTCGTGCACTTTTTACGCATTAGAGCTCTAAGCTGCCTTCCTTACCGATAACAAAAGTTTTGATTGAATATGGGGCAATCTGTTGCCTTTGACGCCGCAATATACATCCTACAAAACTACTAAGATCATTTTAAGTAAACAGTAATATTGTAGGGTGTTGGTCATAACAAAATATCTGCAGCTCATGGCCGTTCTTTGGTGTTCTTTCGCAAACTTTCTACTGAAGTCCATGCTGAATGCATTACATTGCTGTTTTGCTAACAGTAAATGCATTTATCCATAAAGATTGGAATGACGTTTAGTAGTAACCAAAATGTTTTCAGCTCTTTTCATGGGCATCTACCGCGAATAGTTTGCGGAAGTCTACGCAATCGAACAATGTACCGCGCGTGACAATGGCGAAGCTACTAAGAATGCTCTCACACCAGAAATAAAGAATCCAAGCAAGTCAAGTATAAATAGGTAGGAAGCTAGATTTGAAAACTTGTGCGTTATGCGAAAAAGGTATTTAGAATTACTTTATCGGGTTCCCGCGAGAATATGAGAAGCTTTTTGGAAGACAATGCCATTATCACTAAAGAACTATCCATGATTCCGATTTGCTTTGAGCAAAATGGGCTATGTGCATTTGAAATATAAAACAAAATCAATTGCAAAGCATATTGATACTCATCGTATCATCAAACACAGCTTACATTTTCAAATCTTCCCCGCGTTGCGAAAACCTTACTGGATTCTGCATACTGGAAAGTCTTTCGCACGGTACCTACTCTCTACTGTGAGATTTGTAAGAGATATATATTTTGACTGCGTGGTATATCTGCAAAAGGGAAAATATTTCAGTCAAGTTCAGTAAGCAAAGTGTACTTCCCCGAAAGCAAGTGATATTGGTGGCTACGTTTCGCACGAATGATCAAGACAAAAGAATTAGGAGAATTGAAAAGTTTGCTGGACTGTAACTTTCATTTGTTGGAATCACTAATCTGAGATCAGTGGTTACACTACGAAGAACTAACTGAAGCAAGTGAAGTAGGCATGCGCAGATGGAACTATTGCACAAAATGGATATTTTACCAGTGTTATGATATTGTTTAATACAAAGTAGAAAAGGGGCGACAATAAGTGGGTGAGGGGGTACCACATCCTCAATAATCTTAACACCAGGTCCTAGTCACAATTTGACAGAGATAAGTTGTTCCCGCTCTGACCCTGTAAGTACAAACAACACGTATAAAAGAATCGCCCTTTTATGGACCTAGGCTAAAAGGGGTCTTGCAAAAGACATAAATAAGTTATTCTGAGCAAGGCTCATAATAAACACTTTGTCCTACTCACTATGCATTGAGTAATAA
The DNA here is from genome assembly GCA_964019165.1 of Mastigias papua. Taxonomy (NCBI): domain Eukaryota; kingdom Metazoa; phylum Cnidaria; class Scyphozoa; order Rhizostomeae; family Mastigiidae; genus Mastigias; species Mastigias papua. The sequence continues at coordinate 1,250,404 of OZ025272.1, forward strand.
TCATATTCTCTTGACAGGAAACACAGTTTTCTTGCTGAACCATTTAGTGTCAGAATGTTGCATCTTGTGAATAGGACTCTGGAAAATTTTAGGGTACATGTTCTTAAGTGTTGTGGTTCTTTTATGCGAGTTTTCCTGTAATAAATCTTTGTTTATCACAAACAAAACCGGTGCCAACATAATTTGTGCGAAGTTTACATGCTTATTCGTGTCTCTGTGTTATGCGCGGCGAGAGAGCAGCATCGACAACTAGTACGCAGAATCAGTCTGTTGTTGTGAAAACTCAGCCCCTTAACTACATACCCTCCAAACAAACATTGCATTTGTATTACAGCCAAAAATGTTCAGAACTTTCGTTGAAATGAGCTTTCAAGCAACGGCAGACGAAAGTAAGGCACTTTTCATACTTTGTTATATCTGTGAAAATGTGCTTCCTGGGCAACATCCTCCAAAGCCACTAATTATATAACCATAGAAACCCTCCATAAAGAAAAAAACAGACAATATGGCGATAATCGTGTCCTTTAAAGTTTTGTGCAAACGATCTAAGGCTCCGGTCAAACGACCCACTATTTACCCAACATTACATCTAACACCATATTGGGTGAAATGTTGGGTCACCCAACATCTTCACTTCCGATATTGAGTAAAATTTGAGAGAGTTCAAAAATGTTGGCTGATGACGCCCAACAGATCCTTTGTTCCGTGATTTTGGCTAATTTGCTGGATCGCTTGACAACCTCGTCCAACATTGCTGGCTAAATGTATGCGAAGTAGAATTACTTAGGCCTAACAAAGTTGAATCTGTTATTGTCTATGGAAAAGAAGGTGATGGAAAAAGGAGGTTGTAGTTTCGAAGAATCAAGCTCAAACTTCGAGGAAGAGGAATATCAACATTAGAGCAAGAACAAGTATCCTGAACAGGGAGTTAGCACGTCAATATTGTTGAGGGGAGATAGATCTTTCATCAGCGACAAAGAAATGAGTCAAGAGGGCGACACGGATGACGACGTTAATGAATGGGAGCATGGAAAAGCTCTCACAGCCATGAGAAAGCTACTTTGTAGAGCCAATGAAGCATCAAAGCAAAGGGAAAAGGAGAAAATACGGCGATGAACACAATAGAGAGTTTCCGAAACACTACGCAGTGACCTACTACGCCTCAGGGGAGACTAGGTCCCAGCGCGTTTTCGGGGATTCCTCCGATTGCTGTGGTGTAGTGGGTAGTTTCACTACTTGCGACTGGCCTATTTCAAGTCGTAGTGATATACAAGATTTCAAGGTACGTAATATACATTATTTCTTATCATACTGATATCATTATTCCATTCTGTCACCTATTATGCTAACAAGTTGTAACTAACTGCTGATATTTGTTGTCTTGTCTTAAAATAGCACCTTCAACAAGGCGAATAGAGAAGATGGCCTTGACCAGCACCTCCGAAACAACAGTTGAAGCCCACAAAAGAATACAGACGTTTGTATTTTAGTGACATTACCAGACAAAATTAACATGTACTTATTTGGATATTTTGGATGAACCCAATCGACCTTGAGGAGTGCTGAGAGTATTTAAGTCGGCTTCGGCATATTCGTATGAAAGGGCAAAGTTTTGTTTCATTTATATGTAATATCCTCATGAAAATACCAGTTTTGCTAACCACAGAGTCGTATTTACTTCTATAAATTCTTCATCACGGATTTGCCATCATGGTAAATCGAGGTAGGTATATTTTAACTCCATCCTCGTGTTTATTTACTTCGGCGCCATTGCTGAGGTGTCTTCGTGCTTCGGAAAGTAGTTTTTGCTCCTGAGCTGCTACACCTCAGACCAAGTAGTACTCAGTCTCCCACTGAGGCGTAGTAGCTCGCCGCGTAGTGTTTCGGAAACTCTCTAATATATCCACGAAACAAACAAAAGTCACATCGACACCACCAAGCAGACGGACGTCTAGGGAAACACGAAGATGGAAAAATGGTGAAGTCAACCACCTGATTGAGATGCTGGAAGTAAAGCCATGCCTTTGGGATTTTTTCAGCTCGAATTATCATTGGAGGGGTGTAAGGGATAAAGCCCTGGAGGGAATTGAAGATGAACTGGGAGACTCTGCAGGTGAAATTAAAGCAAAGATCATGTCTTTAAGAGCCCAGATTGGTAAAGAAATTGGAAAGGTGGCCAAAAAACATGAGGCCAAGGCACTGATGAAATGTACAAACCAAACTTGGTACTTTGAGAGCAGATGCAGTTTCTTCTAACACTTATGCAGCCTGGCAAGAGTAGGGACAATATGAAATCGTCTTTACATCCCTTTCTAAAGCAACAGAAAATAACACTGAGTTGGAAGAGGTGCCGTCAGTAACTATAAAGTATAACTCTACCCCAAGAGAAGGCAAAGAGAACAAGAAGAGTATAGAAGCCGGAAAGCAAGAGTTGCTGGAGACATGCATTAATGAAAAGTGAAAGTGCGAGAAAATAACCGACCCGAGCGGGATTCGAAATCAAGACCGGGTTGGTTATTTTCTCGCACTTTCACTTTTAATTTCTTCCAAATCCCGTTGCCTTTACAAAACATGAATTAATGTTCTAAAAGAACCAGTTGAAAAACCAGTAGAGCAGTGCCATTTCTCTTTGCATGTGGCACAAGAACTGCAGAAATTTGACAGGAGAACAACAATAGTTGCTGAGAAGCGTATTGCTGATTGATATCCTATTTGACTTAGAAGTTAATGTTGCATCCAACCAGATTATTTCACCAAATATCAATGCAATAAATAATGAGTTTAGTGGAGATACTACTGGCAATGTACAGTAGAGTTACATGACAATTTTGCAGCAGCAACTTAAATTTCGAATCTATCTTATTTCCTTTTCAACAGCACATGCTACCATCAATTTTTATTTCCAAACATTGATTGGCCAGTTCAATATTGCCAAGCACAACCTTGATATATTGCTATTCAATCACTAAACATTCTATAGTTGGAGAAGCTACTATTAGTTTTTTTGTGCTGTTACGGTAGTACATTATTACATCTTATTCAAACATAGAGCATGTTACCAAATTTTAGAACACTATTCTCACATCCCATGCACATGAAGAAAAATGACATTATACCTGAGGGTGATTCCCCAGTTGCAACCGTAAAGTGAAAGTTAGCCTGGCTTTTGAAGTGATGAGGTCTTTCCCATCGCTTATCCCTTCGGGGTTATTTCCCTTCCGAGGGTTCTAAAAATATATTCATGACTCATCCTCATCATTTCCTTGTAGGCCGCAGTATCATCTATTGATAGTTCTCTCACATGATTACTGAACAATCCATGCTCTGTACTTCCCCTAATCCAATTTCTCGTTTTTCCCCTCTTCCAATGCCTATCGTTATCTTCGAGAAGATTCAACAAAGATAAGACAGTGGTTGTCTTTCTTTTCCGAAAATCAAGCGCATTACTTTGTGCAACCGTCGTTGTTGTAGTCCAGAATCTTAGGGTAAATTTATACGATGAGCTGATGATGGGACGAACCTATTATTTGGAATTGGTTCATCTCTTAGCTCATCGTATGAAATAGACTGAATCAATAAGCACGTGCCCACGACGAGCTCGTCATGGGCTCATCAGCTTTCGAAGAACCAATTCGAATAAGTTCATGTCTGGCTCATCAGCATTTTAGACGATGGGATGATCGATTGATGAACCAATTTAAAACAGGCGCCAGTCCGCAAATTTGCCTTTGAATACTTGAATGAGAATGCGCAGCACAGTTCGGCGTTTCGTTTTCACAGCATACCATAATGGCTGCATTTAGGCAACTTGTTACCTCAATCTCTTCCACATGTCGCAATAATGTCGGTCCTACCGAAGAAACTCTGGATTGGAGTAGCGACGAAGGTAATGCTCAATCAAATGTTGCTGAAGCGGAAAGTGATGAGGAAAGCGAAAAAGAAAGTGATTTTGTAGGAAGCATTTAGGCGCAAAGAAAAAGGTGCCGACTAGGCCTGAAAACAGTTGTTTCATGCACCGAAGAAGGAGATCTTCAGAAAGATTTATGCAAACCAGTTTCAAAAAAACAACAAGAAGCACCAAAAGAAACAATTCTCCCAGTGAAAAAGGATAAGGGAAAATTAGGACCTAAGGCAATATAGTGTTCTTCTCCTTGATCGTTCACGCAAAAGTCGACTAAAAACGGCCATTCTCTTTTCGTGGTCAACATTTATCGGCGCCATTTTGAAAGTTTGCAAGCCAGCCTACCGAAAAGGACGCATGCGCGAAATGGTAGAATTGTGCAATAGGTTCATCTGCAATGCATCGCATAAAATCAAACATCAGTATTGACGCGCTAACCATGAACCAATTCAATAATAGGTTCGTCCCATCATCAGCTCATCGTATAAATTTACCCTAAGGCCATCGAGGATAGCCACCAAATGTTTAAAGAGGCAGAACTGACATAGTCTTAGCAAGTGTGGTTAGAATCCTGCACAATGATTGGCCAATTAGGTAAGGAGAAAATAAACCTGACAGAGCTTTCAAACATTTGCGGCTTGTTCGCTAAGTAGAGTCAAGGCTCTTCTGTCCATCGCGCAAAATGTTGTAAGAAATGTTGAGTAAAATGTTGGATTTGTTTTACCACTCATGTTGGGTTGCCTACTAATGTTGGGTTGAATGCTGGATAAAATGTTGTCGTAAGTGTTGGGTCGTTTCACCGATGCCTAAGGCAGTCCTCATATGAGAAAACTCAGATCGATCTGAATGTAAGATTGCTTAGAAATTTGGCAATCATTTGAGTTGCCCTTGCTTAATCTTGCACTTTCGCATTTCATAATATCCATCAGACAATGTCATTTACTATTGTTATGATATGACATTTCCCCCCTAAATGAAAGACATTTCCGCTGATATCACGCAACCGATATGAGATTCAGATCAATCTGATCTTCATTTCGCCTAAGTCATGTGAGCACTCCAAGAGATTAGACCGCAAAATGATCTGAGTTTCAAGTCGATCTGAAACTCAGACCGGTTTGAGCCTGCAAAAGTTGGGCTGCCCAACATTTGGTTTAACATTTGATGTAACATGATATCAGGCAAAATGGTAGATCGTTGGCACACCTTGTCAGAGCACCAAGCATTGTATGCTGCAATGCTAGGCGATGTTCGATGAAGATCAAACATTTGACCCAACACTTCATTGTTCTCCACTTATTGGTGGAAATGATAGATCATTTGTTCGCACATCTATCATTGCTAGATGTACGCACGCACACAGGGTTTCTTTTCCCAGTCAAGTCTTTTGCTTATGTTGTTTTTCCCAGCAGAGACTCAGATGTTTGGCTAAGTTTATGTTCAAATTGCTCCGTAATTAGTTTTTATCCGTTTTCATTGGGATCCGGCTTAATTCACATTGCTCTGGGTAAATTTGAAAACACTCGGAAAACGCTGAAGTTTTCACATTGTTCCACCCAGGATAAAACGTAAAAAGCCATGAAAATGAGATTTTGCTAGCGCTTTCAAATTTATCCATTTCTGTGTTTTCGATGCTCATACTGAATTTTTGCGTTTTCAAGTCTCCGTTGTCACAAGTCTCCGTCTTCATAGGGGAGCAGTATGAACACAAGGCGAAAACGTAAGTTGAAATGTTAGTTTCGTTTGCACACTTCGCAGACATCTTCGCAGACATCTTCGCAGACATCTTCGCAGACATCTTCGCAGACATCTTCGCAGACATCTTCGCAGACATCTTCGCAGACATCTTTGCAAACGTCAGCTGATTTCTCACACCTAAAGTCAAATGAAATGTTGTACCATATGTTAGGCCGTTTGCAAAAGTCTTAAGGCTTTTTCCACTGCGTTCATAGTGCCCAGTCCTAATTCGAATTTACTGAGATGTGTGAACGCCCGATGAGAACTGGGAGCAGCGAGTTCACGCCCTTGACCAAACTTCAAGTCATAAAATAAGGACTAGGCAGAACGACAATTCACTGCTTTTTGCTTCAGACTTTTTGAGAGAGGATTTATTTGTTTGGAAAGAATGCAAATAGGATTAAGTAACTAACGAAATCCCCCTCTGCAGTCGTTCGATGTGGCTTGAAAAGGAAGTTAAGCACATTCTCTGTACAATCGGACAGAAAATTTCGAGTTATCAAACCATCCAAGGTGCCGACGTGAGTTCATCTCCTGCCTAGTTCTTAAAATCTCGTGACTTCCTGAAATCACAGTATTGATTGATGGTAATTGTGAGACACTTACTATTGGAAATTAGACCAGAGTGCTCTTAGCAATATCGAGTTCTAGCAAAATAGCAATGATAAAAAGGTGGCTTATAATTGTAGGGGGGCAATCAGACCATAGGAATCTGGGGGTGAAACTCTCAAAAACAGGTTCTTTTGGGAATCACACCTAACAATTTCGTTGATTTTAAAACACCTGGAATAGTTACCCATATCATCCCCTAATTTCTGTCACTGCAAAAGCCTCCTTGTTGTGTATTTCTTTGCAGAGTTCCTGATTTATTGTAGTTACCAATAAACCGATAGAGCACGCTTAGTTAGGACGTCATATTCTTGACTGATATCAAATTCTCTTTCAGAAACCCGGGGAGCCTCTTAAAAACTTATTGTTGATTACAGTATAATACACTCCTCGTTCCTAATGCGAAATAAGGGCAATGCGAAAACAAGCTTAGTTATATAGTAAACATGTTGATCTCATATTCCACTCAATTCAAAAGTATAGGTGAATCCCATTTTACACATAGATATCATCAACATTTAAGAATTTAACGCATTTTTCAATTTTCCATTGAAATGGTAAAGAGGCTATTCATTGATTTGTAGACCAAATGTGTGCTCCTACAAAGTATCACGCATATACACCTACACTGTGCGCGTACCATATAGAGCCTATGAAAGCTACAGAACATGCTGTACTCATTTTATGTGGTGCTGGAGTACTTGCACTCGTTACAGGTACTTTACACTTATTTGCATATTGCATTTCTATTTAATGAGGATCAAAGTCTGGTAGCCATTTTTGATTTTCTTTACGAGAAGGAGAATGACACATGCCGCTTCATACATACCAAAACTTGACAACGCAAAAGACGAATGAACTGCTACCATCCAGTGAAGATGAGAAAAGTCTATTCATTCATCAAATTATCTCTTCTCGTACCTTTTCAGGGCGGTTACACGTTATCGCAACGAGGTCCGGTATTCGACCACTTATTCCTTACTCTACCGCTGTTGTACCGGGTGGTATCAGGTTAATAACCTATGCCAGACACGTAAGAAACCTTTTCTATTCTCTTTCTCTCTTGACTTATTATACCAAATTGTTTTGCAATTTTAGAATCCAAGAGCAGTGTTGCAAAAATATATTGAATTGGAATGTGAATGACTAAGAGAATGGATTTCTCTGTATTTACACAACCAGCATAAAATACAGCTGTTTTTATGCATGAATTTTACGTCACATAGAACGCAAATTTTGTTACCAAGCAGCTACAGTACTACTTAAATTGCAGTACCACTGTTTCCTCAGATGTGAATAAATAATCTAGCCTGTGTTTCTCTCCCCTGTTTCAATATTGATAATCCCATTAGTATACACAGATTGTACATAAACGAGTTGTTAGCTTGAATCCATTTCTTTAGCGATTTGCCACAGCCCATCATGCTTACACGGGACTTGTGTACGGCCAAACACTTGCTCATGCAACACTGGATATGAAAGTCCATCAACAGGATGCAGAACAGGTAACTTCAATCTGCATTCTTTGCCCCAATTTCATTTATGAATTCATCATTCTATTTTTCCCATGCATCTCAAGTTGTACATTTCCGACAGAAATCAATACTTGAATAGCATTTTCTGACTTTTCTATTCATATGTACAAACTTAGATTGATCCATGCCAAGCAATCTATGCTTTGAATTTTGCTAAATTGAAAATTATTTTCAGTTCTCCTGGCTATCTCTACCTAGCAGAGAGAAGCTCCCTCGTCAAAGTTAAGACAGAAAGGACATGTTACTAAATAACTGTTACATTTAACTGTAGACTGCCGCATTTGCTTGCATTTTAGTGAAAAGTATGTTGCAGTCACTTGCGTTGCATTGCATTTAATGTGAGATTCTACTGCAAAGCTCTATATCACGTTTTCCTGTTCTTGGTTTCATTCCATAGAACTATATTGCAATCTTTTCACCATACTTCAATATTCTGTATTCCGATGCATTGAAGGTGGTACCTTTGCCGTCAAGTGTTGTTTGAATTTCATAAATTTGATTGTATGAGGTTGAGCTATAGGTGACAACAATATACAGTGTTGAATTTGACTGATGTGCAATTATGTATCGTACGCTATTTTGTTGTATGATTTTGTACTGTGTAGCATCCCCCACGTTACAATATTAGCATAGCATAAAATGAATACATTATGTTTATGCCAAAGGCCTTTTACAGTTCTAATTACTGACTACTGATATAGATCCTGTTTACACGGGAGCCAAACGGAATGGTTCCAAGTTGAACGGTTCCAAGCGGTTCCAGAGCACTCGCGTATACACGGGGATTTAGGAACTGTTCTAAGCGGCTCCAGAAGTTGCTACAGTAAAGGAGGAATGTGCAAAGTAATTTACTTTCGTTATAATTGGCGTCAAATCAACCAAGTGCATCATTTTATGAGAATTCAGTTCACCATGGCAGCAAATGACACTAAAAACTTTTCATCTTGATGGAGGAGGAAGCCACAATACTATTAAGTTAGTCTTGGAAGCAAAGGAATCATCTGCCCTCCCCAAATTAATGCAGATTCATTTCCTATCCGTTCTCTTTTGGTTCTGTTCCATTTGGTTCTGACCGTTTACATAGGGGCCAAAGGGAATGGTTCCAAATGGAACCGTTTCCGTAATAGAGCATGCATAGCAGTTCCAAACTGGAACGGTTTCAAGAGTTCTCATGTAAACACAATGCCTCTCCGTACCAGTTTCAGAACGGTTCCATTTCGAACGCTTCCATTTGGCTCCCGCATAAACAGGGTCTTAGTAACATCAACAGAGCAGTTGACTTTTCAAATATAAATGAATGAAGATTCGTACGTATTAGTGTCAGTGGGGCGCTCTCCACCACAATTGGCGCCTAGGGACTGGGTACAAATCAGTGTCACTAGATTGGCTGGTCTATATTTTCTGCAATTGCCTCGAGTTTCATGAAAAGAGAACGTAAAAATTAACGAAGGCTGAAAGCTCTGCATCAAGTTCAAAGCAATTTCTTAATTAAACAACCAAGCTCAATACTAATCTACTGGGTTCGTGAGGCTAGATGATTATATAATAAAGGGAAAAAAGAAACGTGAATCGCAAGAGCATTTTGCATCTCCATACACAATAATTGTCCAACTTCTTATTAAATGTACCTAATGGCTTGGTATCAACTGCTTCCTCTAGAAGTTGATTCCATCCTTGTGCAACAATGATACAGTGGAAACACTTGCTGGAAGTTACATTACATCTTTCAGTAAGGATCTTAGCTTCATGTCCTCTGACTTTTCCATATGTATCCATTTTCAACACAGGCTCTATATCACAATACCCTAATATACATAGAAACATATACAATTGTGTATGTCTCAATCATATCTACCAAAACAAACGATACATCAAATTTGAGACGTCTAAGCGTTTTGGTCTCTGTTCTTGACTGAGTCTTTCAGCTTCCGCACTAACTTGCTTCCTCTGCTCTGAGCATTTGTGATTGTATTAGCGTCCTTTGTGAAGTACGAGGGCCATACAGCTTCAATTTGACATAGTGAGATTCCTATACTTAATACAAAATATTCTTATAATTCGATAAAATATCTTCTCTGATACATGTGTGAGGAGACTTCCTGACTAACATAACATATGAATGGTAGTATTGTATATAACCACCGTTACATTGCATTGCAGATATAAATGAATGTCTTACATCAAACGGAGGCTGTGACCAAACATGTCATAATCTTCCTGGAAGTCATAGTTGCTCGTGTAGGAGAGGCTATACTCTTCATAGTGGAAGACGCTGCTTGGGTGAGTTAATGGCTACTTTCAAACAATTCTAATAAGAAAGCATTATAGCAGTTAGAAAGCTTCTCTTTCTACTGTATGTACCTTTTCATGCGGGGGTCGTACGGAGGGGACAGAGGAAACTAGGTCAGTAGCTAGCTAACCCATTTCACGAAACTGGTGATCCAAGTTTCGTCTACAACGAGCAACTCCAATAGGAACAGTTTAATACGAAATTGCTCCCTACCTGCTCCATACCATGTGCAGCTATACCGTACCATGTGCAGCGATACCGTAATTGTTTATACTACTGCTTTTCAGCTAAAATGTACGGAGCTCGCATCCAACTCCAGGGGTGGACACAGAATAGCGCTATTGTGTCATGAACTATTTTGGTGTAGACTTTTGTCTCCGTATTACGAAGTGATGCATGCCTTATTGTTAACATGTTTGGCGGAATACAATTCAACTCCTACATAAAGTTCTGCCCAGTCGCTCCATTATGCCATGCTGGCCTTTTCTGTCAACCATCCAATTATATTCACGAAAGTTTCATACTGAAAGCTTGATTGACACTAGTGCTCTAGTTGGAGGGAGTACTGGTTGATTTTGAACCTTTGGCATTATCCAATGACAATGAATTACAACTAGTGCTCAATTCTGAAGTCCTGTCGCCTATCGAGCTTGACAAGTTCAAAAACAAATGGAATGCGACAGTACGTCCGGTCTAACAATCTACCTTCATCTCAATATCGGTGGACAAGTTTTAATCATGACTTCAGTGAATCATTTGAGTCAAAATGCTGCGGAGAACACCAAGAGAAAGCTGAAGAAGTAGCAGGAAAGCCTCCGTTTGCATACGAAGCAGATCTCCAAGTTCATAAATTCCAAACTAATGAACAGTAAGACAAGCAATCAGCTAGGTAAAAGCTATCATATCGCTTCGCTGAGAAATTCTAATATGTAAAGTGCGGGGTTATCTTGCGTGATGAGTTCAGGCCTGTGGTTACAGTAAAGAGTCCCAGTTTCTATTTTGTCGAAGCCATGCTTCCCCCACCTCCGTTGCTCACTCGCTGGATCCGCTACTGTCTGCGATCGCAGTTTAGAGTTTAGAACAAATTTCAGGCGATTTTAGAGCCAAAGTCGTATCCAAAAGCAATTACAGATCTGAATGGACAGGTTGTTGCTTTAAAAATATTAAATATATGAAACTATACATGAAGCCTATTTATTTTATTTCATGATAGCATGCAAGCTTGCAAAAATTGGAATCCTTTGCTTCACAAGTCATTTTATGCAGAATTATTAAGCTTTTGACCTCGCTGAACAACTTTTTGACCACACCCTCCTCTAGACAGAAGATAGACTCCGAATTTTTCCATGGTCACCCTGCACTCCCATGTGCTGTCAAACGAAAGAATTAGCTCTTTCAGAATTATCAACTCTTATGAACTCTTATGCATTGAGCACATTGGATACACAGGCCTCTTGCTTTGTTAAGGTATATATATATATATATATAATAAGCTTGCACACAGTGAATACCTGTCTAACCGCAACAATTGCCTTCTAGATATCAATGAATGCACAATTTCAAGCCAACTGTGTGAATGTTTTGACCCACCAAACAACCCAACATGCACTGCAACGTGCCAAAACACAGTAGGAAGTTACCGGTGCACATGT